>RJWJ010006576.1:0-61832 GCA_004363605.1 Indri indri | reverse complement strand
GGTAGGAATAAAACAGCAACACCAAAAAAGATATGCAAAGCAGTAATAGTACTGCTTGTATAGTTTGAACTATAGGAAACTGTCAACATTCAGCCATTTTGTACTCACAAAAATAGCAATTTCATATGGACCAACCAATTATTAAGTTCTACTCACATGTCAGGTACTACATTTTACATAGATTCTCATTTAATCTTTATGATAACTCTGTAAGGTAGATATTACTATCCCCATTTTACAAATGAAGAAATGTAGGCTCCATAAATACCTGTTGAAGGAGTGAATAAAAGAAACGTTTCTCAAGGTCACATGCTCAATACCCTCTGCCATTGCACTCTCTATAACAAGAAGCAGATGGTAATGACAATGGCTGACATTTATCGAGCTGTCACTAGGCATCAGGCTATTTATTCTAAGATCTCTGCTTGGCTTATCTCATTTAATCTTCATATATAATGCTGTGTGCTTGGTGTGATTTATGAATGAGAAAGCCAAAGTTCTCCAAACCACGGCACTGCAGAACGTGAACTTCCAGTCGAGAATCTGAACTCAGGCAGGGCTCCAAGTCAACTACTCATGGCACCTTTTAAGGAACTGAGGAAAGAGAAATGGAAGGAAAACAAGGGGTTCTTCATAAGCAAAAGCCTAGTAAACTTTTTACATTTAACGTGACAAAAGTCTCTATGACCCCAGATTCATTGTAGTAAAAAAATCTCTGGTTTTATAAAGGCCCTTTCTTCCCAAGAGGGCAAACATAGTCTTTTCTCATCTATTTCCAATTTACAGTCTATGTTTCTTAAGGAAGTGGATCATCCTAAGAAATGCATCATTAGATGACTCTGTGGTTGTGTGAACATCGTAGAGTGTACTTATGTCAAGTTTGGTCCCTTGGGACATCAGCATCCACATCACCTGGGAACTAGTGAGACATGCAGGATTGGAATCTCTGGGAATGTGACCCAGGTATCTGGGCCTAGCAAGCCTTTCATGTGGTTCCTACATACACACATATATGAGTAGTCCAGAAGCAACAAGGACCAGAGGTATAAGAGGGTCTGAGATAGGGTCCAGGGCTGACAGGGAGGAAGAGTCTCCAGTCCTCAGGGCTAAGAAGAGGAAAAAGAAGGTTCTGACAAGACCCGAGAAGGCTCCTGAGAGCTCTGCAAGCAGCACTGTCATCTGAGCAGCCCAAAGGGACCTTGCACATCCTCTTGGTTGTTCCTCCTCCAAAGCCAAAATACTAGCCTCTCAAGTACCTCCTACCCTCACAGCTCCCAAGAAAGTGACACTGTGTCCCCATATTTGCAGAACATTGTTAGCACTAAATCTGTTCGGAAGCATGTCTCCAAAGTTGTCACTGTTCTCAACTAATTAGTCAAAGGCTTCCATCTGCCTAGTGGCTCACCACACTTTTTATATTAATTTTCTTATGCAAATAGGGTGATTCTGGGGAGAAATGATGTCAAGCAGAGTGATAGGTACCTCACTCGATCCAAATAGGATGCACCCTTAACATGTTATCAGCAAAATCTCCAGAAAGATCATGTTGAACTAAGCTTTTGGATTTGGGCTTCTCTGAAGCTTAAAAATAGTTTTAATTAAAGTCACAGGAAATGTCATATATATATATATATATATATATATATATATATATATATATGATATTGACCTAGCCTCCTTACTATAATCTTAACAGTATAAGAAACTGCCCACCAAGCCAATCATTCAAAGTGCAGTTCAATTAATTTCTCCTTCTTTCTTCTTTTATTCCCTCTCATTTTTTGCTCTGCCATGCTATCTTATTTTATTCTTTCCTTCTTTTTGCGGCCTTTTTTTTTTAAAAAAGAAGCTGAGTTATCCTTCAAGAACAAATTCCACTGTAGCAGGTGACCTCGGGGATTATAAGGCAGTAGATTAAAACCTAGTGGTAGCTTAAAATACTGAAGATGATTTGAAAGAAGAGGTCAATTGTCTAATATTAACGCAGTAATAACTGGAGAGACATTATTCTTATTGCCTCCTTCCAGGCAGAACTATCTGGTACCTCGTGAAGTTCATTGCCACTGCGAGGGAAAGTAAAGTAAAAATTGGAGGAAGGCCAATTCTAACTCCAGTACTGACCCTGTATTCAGATTCTACCTCGAAATGTTTGTTGGGCTAGACATTAGACTCAGGGTTCAGATAATTCTCTTCCCTCTGGATCAGATAGCCGTTGCTGCATACAAAGCTTGCCAATGCTTAATAGCTTACAACAACCGCTGTTTGTATAGCTGACAACTCTGTGGGCCTACTCCATGGTTCTGCTGATCTGGGCTGGGCTCAATCGTGCGACAGTTGCTCCTGTCTCTCTCGTCTAGGATGGGCTCTCTTTCTGTGGACCACAGCTGCCTACACAGACCCCAGCTTTTGGGAAAACTTACAAAGATGATATGACAGACACTACTGGTGCCCTGACTGTTGTTCAGAGCCCCAGGGATCCCTTCTGCTGGCTCCTTGGGCCCATTCCCCAGATCAGCGCTTTGTTGCTGAGGGGTGGCCCCTGTGACCAATCCCAGAACTTCCTTACCAGCACAGACGGCTGGGAATTACTGGGAGCTATAGCCCTCTGGGTGACCTGTAGCTAAGAGTATGAATACCCAGGTCCCTTGCTTTGATGGAGATAAATTCTGAAGTACAGCCGATGCTCCAGGATCTTCCACAGGATGGATTTGGGGCTGGGAATTTGCCTGAAACCACGCCTTTGCCCAGCCCTTTCCTCTCCCCCATCCTGGCTTCATCACTCCCTCCTGGGAGCAGGTAGGACCTTAACAGGTCATTTGCACCCCGTCTCAGGGTGTGTTTCCAGAGAGCCCAACCTAAGAGAGACGGTCTAACCCAGATGTTTTCAGTCTGAGCACAGAGCAGCCCTGTCTGCCTGCGAGATGTGTGGAGTTTCTGGGGCTCCCACACGGGCTCTGGCCCTTGCCCGTCCTGTCTTCCCCCACCTCCCTCTCCTCCTCCTCTGCTTCCTTTCTTTCCTTCTCTTCTACTCGCCCTCTCTCTTCCTCCACCTGCCCTTCCTCCCTCCTCCCGCCTCCTCCTCTTCCGCCCCCCTCCGTCATCTTCGTCATCATCTTCAGGATCCTCCCTGTCTTCCCCACGGCCCCTTTCCTCTGAATCTTTCTCCTTGTACTCATTGCTGTTTATTTTCACAAGTAAAGACTTGTGAGCCAGCGATTTGGCAAAACGCACACATTTGGACTGACAGTTGTGGGGCGGCTGCTCCCAGGCGAGGCGTTTCCATCGGCAGGAATGCCTCCGTGCGGATTCCTGGCCCGGCCCCTCTCCCCCAGAGCAATCCCACTGGTGCAGCTCACAGACCGGCAAGGCTTGATTTATCGAGTCGGAGATCAGTGTGAAAATACTGTCAAGTTTCTGGAACCGGGAAGATATTTAGATCGCTCCACTCATGTACATCATATTTACGAAAGGAAAAGGAAGTGGGTAGATTATAAATTAGAAAAACCTGAAAGGAAGACTCTATCCTTTCCAAACCCAATCTTTTATGAACTTCCTTCCAAAAGGCTGGGCTCGACTGTAAATAGCTTACATTTGTCGAGTGTGCCTTTATTTCTGGCTTCCAGACGGCTCTCTGCACAAGAGGCGGCTTTCGGGAATTCCACGTGGGCTCTGGCAGATCTGCCCAGACCGAGTTTCTGCCCCCTCCCCAGCACCCCACCTAAGGGCAACCACGGGTCCAACACTCACACCAACTGAAAGCTGCAAGAAGCTAGCAAAATCGTTGCATCTCTGTCTCTTTCTGTAGGTAAGGAAACCGACGCCCACGAAGGCAAGGGTTATACAGAGGATCCAAGAGATAAACTCAGGGCCAGCTCTGGTCTGAGAGCTGAGGATCCCAAGTTAGAGTCTCAGCTCTTCTGCAAGTTTCCTTGGTGACCTCAGGCCAGTCACTCTACCTATTGAACCTCAGTATGACCGATTACAAAAATGGCCACAATCGTCTATCCACACTCTTTGTGTGTGGCTCTGCTGTGTCTCCCATCAAGAAGTGGGTCCCTTTTCTGGCCCCTCCATCTGGGCTGGCCTTGTGGTTTCCTCCAGCCCACAGAATGCAGCAGATGTGACGGTTTGCCAGCTCTGGGACTTGGCCTCAGGGGCCTTGCACACTGAGGCTCCTTTTCTTGGAACCCGCCCAGCCATCCCGTGGGACGCAAAGGAAGCCCTGAGGAAGATGAGAGAGCATGTGGGCAGAGATGAGCCACCCAGCCGAAGCCATCCTAAACCAGCCACTTCCCCACTCAGCAGAAGCTGCCCCAAAATGCACCGAGTTAACCCAGGGAGCCAAAGCTGTCCAGCTATACTCATCCTAAATTCGCGACTCACAATATCACGAACTAAATAAATGATGATTATTTCAAGTCCCACTGCCTTGGGGTGGTTTGTTATGCTGCCAAATTTAACTGACATACTTGGTTTCTTCATCAGCACAACAAAGGGAGGTGACATAGATCTCATTTTTTAGGTTTCATTTGAAAAACCAAGTCCATAGAAAGTTAAGACCTAGTGCTGAGCTGTCCGACATGGTAGCCACTGGTCACATGTGGCTAATTAAACATAAAATTAATTAATTGAAATTAAATAAAAGTGAATTTCAGTTCCTCAGTCACACTAGCTGCATTTCAAGTGCTTAATAGCCACACGTGGCTAGTGGCCACTGCACAGGACAGCACAGGGACAGAACACTCCCACCATCTCAGAAAGGTGCACCGGATGGTGCTGTTCTGGAACTGCCATGCAGACCAGCACCAGAGCAGACACGCCGAGGCCACAGCTCCCCCACTCCCACCGCTCCAGGGCTGCAGCTCCCGGAGCACCCAGCTCCATGGAGGCTACCCCTCACACCCCCTTTGAAAATTTCAAATCTATATTGTGAGTCCTCTGCTTTACCTAACATATCTAAATCACCAAGGAGTCTTTGGACTGACTGCAAACGCGATCAGTATTTTCATCAGAGTGAGGAGTGAGGCTCTTAACGAGGTAGGTGAAGTCCTCAGACTGATGCCAAGCTTTTCCTCCTTCAGGGGATTGCCCTAGTTTTTATTTTAAGCAATTTTTCCATGTTGATAAGGTTGATAGCTAACTTTATCTGCATTCAACCCTTAAAGAGGATTGATGGATTGATTCGTGTGCGTGTGTGTGTGTACATACATAGTTTTTCTCCCAATTTTCTTTGCCCTTTTCCCCCTACCCCTCTCCAAAGCTCAGGGCTTCCTCTGACTTCAAAGAACTGAAACAGACCCAGAGGAAAATGGGTATCTGACCTAATTAAGCATATAGATTGAGATTTTCTTTCTCGGTTGATGAAAAATTCCCTTTTCTTCATAAGCCTCATTCTGGTTTCCTGGATAAAGGGGACTTGGAGAACTGCCCTCCTGCAGCTCCTCGGAAAAAGGCTGTCCCTGCCAGGAGCCTGGGGCAGTATAGGCACAGGGAGCTTGTGGGACAGCGGAGGCAGGGAGCCACTGAGAGTGGCAGATGGTTTGAGTCTCAGCCTGGCCACCTCCTACCTCTGGTGGATCCTTAATCTAATTACTCCATCTTCCTGTGCCTCAGCTTTCACATTTGCAAAAGGTAGGTGGCAACTGTTCTTCCCTAGTAAGCGTTGGATGACTGAGAACAGTGCCTGTCACAGAGCAAGAGCTCAGGGTAGTCACAGGCGACATGTCAGTGCCCTAAGTCCTCAGGGGCTCAAGGGACTGGTTGTGGGCATCCATCCTCCGGCTCCTGTGTGCTTTGCTGCTGACAGTTTGCACTTGAAACCTCTGTAGAGGCCTGCCCTTGGGCTTCCGGAGCCATGTTACCTGCACACACCGACAGAAAGCCCAAGTGCCAGGAGTTATCCCAAGCAGCCAGTTACTGACAGGGCAGGAGTCAGTGAGCCCAGCTCCCTCGTGTTCACAACGTGAAGTGTAACCGATGCTCCAGGGTTCCCTTCCCGACCGCACTGAGAGGCTGGGACTCTGTCCGTAATTGCCCTCTGGCTTGGCGTCTTCCCCTTTTCTGTCCTTGCCGACTCCCAGGTTCCTCCTGAGAGCATTTCCTCAGTAAGTCACTCGAATGTGGATCCGTGTCAGGCACTGCTTCTGGGGAAACAGACCTAAGACAGTACCTGTCATAATTATTATCACAATAATGATTATTATCATTGCAGTCGTATTGTATAAAAGTGATTCGAGTTCCTAAATGAGGTGACAATCATGATTTCTCCAAGTGTAAAGAACTCAGCACTTTTCAAAGTACCTTCTCTTTTCCCTATTTCAGTACATTGGTATGACCAGAACCTCTGGGGAACAAGAGATTAAATGAAAAATGGATCTGTCTCCTCTTCTCTTCCCACCGCCAGCTCCTTCCAGCATGGCCAGGACCTCCTCTGCCTGGGTCCAGTTACCCCGTCCCACATAACTAAGATTGGCCCTCCCTCAATCCTTTCCCAAACCGCAGTCTCCTGGGCCCTGGGCTGCACACATTGCTAACATGGTCCCCTTTAAGAAGGACAAACCCTGAGAAAAGGCCCCTACAGATCCTGGAAAACAATAGTTCTCAATTGTAATTAAGCCAGCTGGAGAATCTCATGGAGGGTTTATTAAAACACAACTTTCTGAGCCTTACTCTAGAGTTTCTGATTCAGTAGGGCTGGGGGGAGCTCATGAATTAGCAGATCCAACAAACTTCTAAGTGCTGCTGGTGCTGCTGCCACGCAAATCCAACTGGAGTAGCCCTGGCCTTGAAGACTCTGGGCTCCTTGTGGAAGGACATGGCTGGAGAGGGGCTGTCTTTGTGCCTGCTGGCCTGGCTCTTGGGCAGTAATGTTCTCGGCCATGTAAGAACACCTATAGTCATCTCAGGGATGTATGAAAGGCAGAGCCTGCAGGATGGCAAAAGCATGGTGCACTAGTTTCTTATTGCTGCTGTAGCAAATCAACACAAGCAGCATCTTAAAGCAACAGAAATTTGTTATATTACAGTCGGGAGGTCCAAAGTCTGACACGAGTATAAAGTCAAAGGCTGTGATCCTTCTGGAGGCCCTAGGGAAGAATTCATTCCTTGCCCTTTCCAGCTTCTAGAGGCAGCCCACATTCCTTGGCTCCTGGCCGCATCAGCCTGACCCCTGCTTCCAGAGTCACATCTTCTTCTCTGGCTCTGGCCCTGCGAGGCCCTGGGTAGCCCTCCCTCTTATGTGGATCTGTGTGATTACACTGAACCCACCCAAAAAACTCCCCATCTTAAGAGTGATCTCCCCCATCTCAAGCTTCCTAATGTAATCACATTTGCCAAGTCCCTTTTGCCATGTAAGGTAGCATTCGTAGGTTCCAAGAATAAGGATGTGGGCATCTTTGGGAGCTATTAGCACACATAGTCCCATCTCTTCCTTTATGAAATAATGAACCTTCCTTCAGAATGCTTCCAGGTGCCAGCCACACTCCACACACCAGCCTCGTCATGTCTATGGCAGCCAGAACTTGGAGGTCCTGATGGCTTTCCTCTGCCTTCCATCCTTCCTTCCTCCACCTCTCTGATGATGATATTTTTCCCTGTTTCTAAAAGCTCCATTCTTCTCCCTTTTTCCCCTAAGGCTCCTCCAGATCTCTCCATCCAGGAATTCTGATTGTAACCATCACTGCAAACATATTAATTCTCTCCTGGCTTCATCTGTCTTGGTTTTAATGCTATGCTTGGCTGAAAGTTCTCTAAGGCAGAGACCACAGGCTCTTTTTGTTCCTTTGCCTTCTTACAACCCAATGCAGGCATAGTTGGCACTCAATAAATACTGGTGCATTAATCGAAAAAGTTATTAGATGAGTATTATGTGGTTTCCTTTTCCTGCCTGATGTTCCTAAGTTACCACTGTTTTTCAGGTAGCTTGTGATACTCACCCCATGATGCACTGACTGCAAAAATGTCTCTCTTCTTTCCTGCTTTATATCTATATCCTTTGCAACATGCCTTTGTGGCTCCTCTCATAAAGAGGCACAGTCTATTTCACCACACCATGAATCTGGGCTGAACTTGAGACTTGCCTTCATTAAAAGAATGTGTCAAAAGTGATGCTAGTTCTAAGTATAGGTGTCAGAGGCCCTGGGAGCTTCCAATTTCTCTCTTCAAACTTTGCCACCCAGTACGAACAAGCCTGGGTTTGGCTGCTGGAGGATGAGATACCACATGGAGTAGAGATGAGCCATCATGGCTGAGGTCATCCTAGGCCAGTCAGCTCACAGACAGCCTTCCAGATGACAACAAATGCTTATGTGAGCCTAGTCAGACATATGAGAAAGAATAAACGTTTCCTGTTTTAAGCCACTGAACTTGAGGGTGGTTTGTTAGGCACAAATGATAAGAGATACCCACTCTGGGTGGAGGAAGAGCTGGGTGGCCTGATCGCCTTAAACCAGGTCTCAGTTCATGTCATGCCATTGTCATAAACTAAATAAGAACCCTGTTATCATTTAAGAAATATATGACATGTCTATATTTCCAAATATTTCTATAAGCATTTCTGTACATGAAATGTCTCATATCTATATAAGAGATATTTCCAGCCTGCAAACGTCTCTTATATGGCTGCCACAATACAATAAAAATTAGAAAAAAAATTACTTTCAATTTTAGACTTCTGGCTTATTTTGAAATATTAGAAGATCTGACTGGAAGGGAGGGTAAGGAGGCCTTATGGGATGCTGAGGATGTTCTCATTCTTGATCTGGATGCTGGTTGCACTGAGTAGGTTTAGGTTGTAAAAATTTTCTTGAGCCATACACCTTTCTGTAGGTATGTTATAACTTAATTAAAATTCAAATGAAATGAAATAATAAGGAAAAACTGGGCTCTTGCTCAGTCTGGACCTATGACAATGACAAGACATGAACTGAGGGTTATGATGAATTCAACTCCCTGCTTCAAAGCCTGAGATACAAGGGAAAGTTAAGCACTCACCAGCTGGCCATTGTTGGCCTTCATCCCCATAGTCCTAATTTGACCCATTATCTTAGTTGCCTGTTTTCTCTAGGCATCTGAGTTTGCCAATTATTAAAGAATGTCTCTTGTTAAGGCATGTTATGAAAGTGCCTTCTACTCAGATTATTGGCATGTTTTCACCCAACTCTTTTTTTTTTTTTTTTTTTTTTTAGCTATTTTGGCAGTAACGACTGGCTCCCTCTCCTGTAGTGCAAAGTAGAAAGCCAGCTTCCTAACGAGGGATCTTACTTCCCAGTTTCCCTTGTACCCAGGTATGACCAGAGGACCAAGTCTCTCCAGTGGAGAGTGAGTGGGAGGGATGAATGTCTCCTCTCTTCCAGGCCTAGGGTTAAGAAGCAGTCGGGATTGATCTCCAAGGACTCCAAGGCCCAAAATATGTCACCTGGGTCATGAGTCAACATGAGGTAGAAAGCCACCCGCTGATGGGAACACCCAAATTGGACTCTTAAGTGTATAAGCAAAGACATTCTCTTCTGACAAACCACTGCAATATGTTTGTTTCTGCTGCTAGAGTTATCCTGATTAATACGCTATTTCATCCTATGGTTATTCATGCATTCACTCATTCAATAAATATTCATGAAATCTTCTCGTATGCAAGGCACTGTGCCAGCTTTCTGCCTTCAAGGATCTTATACACGGGCTTGAAAATAAGGACAGGCCACTAATGTTTGTTTGCCTTACTATGTGGCAGACCATGTATAAGCTACTTTACATACAGGATATAGCATTTGATCATCACATTAATTCTATGATATAGGTGTCATAGTCCCTGACTTATAAATGAGGAACTCAAGGCTCACAAAGTCTAGGAAACAAGGTTTTTTAAATTAAACACCTGTTTTCCCAGTACTTCTGCTTCCTAAAAGGGAGGTAAGGTATATACACAAGAACTGGTAGACAGGTTATTAAGGATTAAATGGCACAAGAGAGTAATGTATAAATGCTGAGGATGTTCGGAGACCACTACCTACTTTGATATTATATTCACACTTTCCCCAGGCAACACTGTCCACCGACTCATCTGTTTCTGTGTATGTTCAAGTTGAACCCCACCCTTTACTTCTCTGATAGTGAAGATTTGGGGGTAAGAAAGGTCCATATAGCCACCATGGTGTGAAAGGGTAAAAAGCATCACGCATAAGGACTCAGTAAATCAGAAACTGCTAGATTCCTGCCGCACTGGGCAACTGCTCTGTGTGTTGCTTTTCAAAAATCCTCTTTCTCCCTCTACAAAATGGTCTTGGTAAAGCCTGTCCTCCTCCCCTCCCAGAGTGTGGGGGGCTGGGGGAAATTGCATTTAAAATGTATAAAACCATAGAAAGCGTAAATCAGTCTTATTAATTATTCTCATTCATTCACTCAACAAATCATAATTTAATGCCTCCTCTCTTCCTAATGATATGCCCAAATTTTCTCTATATCTTAATTAATTTCAGGCACATTCTACTCAGAAATATTCTCAGAATCCAAACTTGGCTGTAAAATCAGAGGCTTGGCATCGCCTTAGATGTAAGTACCAAGGGAAAAAATTGCATGCAGTTAACAGTACACAAAACCTTCAGATCTGAGACCTTTCAACCATGATTGGATTAGAGTCTTGCAGAAGTGGACAACCCATAGACTTCAAGGCTCCCTGTCTTAGTCAAAAGAGATACAAATTGCTTCCCCAGTGCAATCTTCTCAGGGGAGCTTCTAGGATAAAACACTGAGATCGCATGAATCCATCTCCAAGCAGAAACCTGAGGAAGATGCCATTATTTTTTTTCATGTCTTTTCAACAGGCTTGCTTTGAAAAGACAGCAGCATGTTTATGCCGGGTCCTTGGTATTTTACACTGGCTTCTGTAATAATTCTTTATGATTGCAGAATAAGTGGACTGGGAGACAAATGTTGCTTAGATGTTTAACAAGAGTTCCCTCTTGGGCCAGGCGCGGTGGCTCATGCCTGTAATCCTAGCACTTTGGGAGGCCGAGGTGGGAGGATCACTTGAGCTCAGGAGTTCTAGACCAGGCTGAGCAAGAGTGAGACCCCATGTCTACTAAAAATAGAAAAAATTAGCCAGGTGTTGTGGCACATGCCTATAGTCCCAGCTAGTGAGGAGGCTGAGGCAGGAGGATTACTCGAGCCCAGGAATTTGAGGTTGCAGGGAGCTATGATGATGCCACTGTACTCTACCTGGGGCGATAGAGCAAGATTGTTTCAAAAACAAAAAAAAAAAAAAAAGAGTTCCCTTTTTCGTGGTTACTCACCCTCTATTTCTATGCACCCTTTTGGTTTTTGCTCAGCTCAGAAAAATCTGTTTTATTCACTCAAGAGTCAGCAAATATTTATTTGACCACCTGTATGTGCCAGGCTCTGAGTTGGGCCCTAGAGAATACTATGGTATGCAAACAGGAGTCACTGCCCCTGCCTTGTAAGGGGCTTGGCCCCTGAGACTGTATTTTGTTAAAGATGTTTCTCTATCTTTTAAGTCACCCATGATCCTCTCAAACAATGAACTCCTTGAAGATTGTCTAAGTTTTTTCTATCTCAATGTCCCTAGTGAGAACTACAGTGACTGGCTTGTGGTGTGGGGTGGGCACTTAGCACATATTTATTGAATGAATAATTGAATGTTTGACATGATAGTTTGCCTGGATATTGTAAAGGAACAGTCTATATGTCACACAAACAGCCTCAGTTTTGTTGCCCAGGGCCTGGAGATGAAGAATAAAAGGATTGAAATACTCTCCCAGAAACTCTTATTTCTGTTCTACAAGGGAAAAGGCATTTGTGTGTTCGTTCATTCAACAAACATTTGTTGACTGCCTACTATGTGCCAAGACTGTTCCTAGGTCTAAGGCAGACATGAACCTGCAGTAGCAGAACTAACTTGCATTTGAGTAGGGAGGATAGTCTCCAAGTAAATAAGTCAATAAATAAACAATGCAATTTTTTGACAGTGTTAAGTAGTACCATAAAAAATTGAATAGAGTGTTCCAATTACTACTGAATCATAACCAACCACCTCAAAAATTAATGGCATTAAATAACCATTTTATAATGCTCACAGATTCTGTAAGAATTTGAACAGGGAACAGTAGAAATGGATTGTCCTTGTCATGCTATCCAGGGCCTCGGCTGGGAAGATTCTAAGGCTGGGGTGCTTAACCTCAGGGGCTGGAATCATCTGGATGTGTCTCATGTGCATCTGGTGGTGATGTTAGTTGGCACGTGAGCTGGAGTGCTGACTGGAACACCTCCACATGGCCTGTCTATGTGGCCTGGGCTTCCTCCCCGCATGGGAGCCTCAGGGTAGCCTTCCTGCATGCAGGCTGGACCAGGATTTCTAAAGCAAGTGTTCTAGCAGGCAATGCAAGAGTCTATTGCCTTTAATAAACTGACTTCAGAAGTTACAGGAGTTATGCAATGTCATTTCTGCTGCGTTCTGTTGGTTTTAACAGAGTCCTCAAGGTTGATCCACATACAAGGGGTGGAGGTTTAGACTTTTGATGACAGGAGTGTCAAAGAATTTATAGACATGGTTGAAAACTACCACACAGGCTAATGGGAGAGAGAGTGACTAGGAAGTTAGCAATGGGTACCCTCAGAAGGTCAATTTTGAACTAAGATGTAAGCAACAAGAAAGCCATCCAGACAGCAATAAGGAAGAAATGTTTCCCAGACATGCAGAATATCACATGCAAAGGTCCTCAGACTACCACAACCTGGGGGTGGGGGAGGGAGCCATGCCTTTAGTAATCCTCAGGCTCACTAAACCAACCACTGAAGGACAGTCTGGGATTAGCAGCTTCATGTTTACCTAAATGCTCTGAGCCCGGATGGGCTATTCACATTCTGGAATATTCATGGTATGTGAGCAAAGGCTCACTGTCCCTATGGAAAAGGCTTTAACTGTGTCCCCATTAAACAGATACATCTCAGATAAGTTTATAACCAAAAAGAGGGACCAAAAAATACTTAGGGGTCCTGCCAGACTTATGAAAAGGTCAGTTCTTCTCAAAGACACCTTATGAGACAGACCAGCCTTGCAGCTTCTCAAAGACCCTATCTAAAAGGTGCCCCAAAACATTCCAAGAAATAACATGAGAATTCAAAAATATATTAATGCCACAACTGAATTTACCAGAACTCCTTGATAGGGAAGGAAATATCCTCCCCTCTGTGATGTCTCTTTCAAAGTCCAGGGAGACCATCAGTGTGACCCTCCCGGCCTCTCTTGCCAAGGTAGATGGAACATTTTTGGAATAAGAGCTGAGACTGCCTAGCACAGCCCCTGCCTATGTGTTTTTCTTAGAATCAAGTTGCTCACAAGAAACAAGCATTTGTTCAACCCCCTAAGTAGGGACACCTACTCAGTACATCCTACCACATCTTAGTGACTAAGTCTAAGTTTGAGGCTCAATATTCAGAAATCCACTTTCCCACAGAGATAAGCCACATCCTCAAATATCAGCTCTATTTTATAAAATCCATCTCTGTCCACAGTGTTTAAATCTTACTTCCCAGTTGGTTCAGAACTTGGGAGAAAAAGAGGGGTACTCTTTATTGGCACCCCTCTTCTGAAAAACTGTAGCCACTGGCAAACTGGTCCAGGAATCTCAAGGGACATAGAGGGAATGTCACTGATTGGTGACAGTAGCAAACGGAGAGGCTTAGGGTGTGCCTGCAACACAGGCATGGGCACACGTTTTGAACACAGTAAGTTGCAGACCCTTATGTTGGCCACGGGCTTGGCTTTATCATTTTGCAGTTGGGCCCTTAACTGCTATGATCCAGGCAGAGGACTTGAAGTCTAAGGGACCAAACACATAGGCTTTCACCTTGGTGGAGGCTTTGTTCATGGAGGAATCTATGCATGCATGGAGGCAAGGCTGTGAGCAAAATTGTTTCAGCAAAGACGCTGACCTTTGCATCTCTCCTAGGAACAACCTTAATCACAAGCCAGGTAGACAGTGAACATCAGCCAGGGGGTAGGGCCCAGACAAGCAAACACTATCCTGGCTTTAGCGAGGAGCAGTCTCAGTAGAGGCAGGGGCTGCGGGGGTAGCCTCAGATAAATCTGAAGGTTACACGGTGCAGGCTGCTGAAGCTTGCTCTCGTAAAACATCTGTGCTGATCTCAGCATGCATTTAAGGGCCACTTGGGGAAAAGTACTTTGATGCCTGCAGTCCAGTAATAACCTACGGTCACTGTATCAATTATCTATTGCTATATAAAAAACCTGAAAACCTTACAGCTTCGAATAGCTGCTTATTATTTTTCATGAGTGTACAGACTGGATGGGCAGGTCTGCTGATCTGGGCTCAGCCTGGCTGATTTTGGCAGGGCCTGCTCATGTGTCCAGCTGTTTGTTAATGGGTCAACTAGGATGTCCTCAAGTGGATGACTTGCCCCTGCTCCACATGTCTGTGAGATGCCTCCAGCAGGGTAGCCTGGGCTTGTTCTCACAGCAGCATTGGGGATTGAAGAAGAGAGGAGGTAGAAATGTGCAAGAGCTTTTCCAGTCTCTGCTCATGTCCCATCTGCTACTGTTCCACCGGCCAGAGCAGATTCCATGGCAAGTGCAGAATCAATGTGGGCATTTAATGCAATAAAGCTACCCCAGCCACTAACCCGCCTTCTAAGGCAGTAGGACCAGTTAAAAGTAGGGCTGTGGTTTTGTTGAATGAGAGGCTGGCTGGGGCTGGAATGAGTACCTTGAGACAAGGAGAGACTGAGCACCTTCACCAGTGGTCTCCCACTCTGCCCTTTCTGCTTACAGCAGACTCTCCTTTAAATCAATTTTGACCCAATATTTAAAGAATACCTTGACAGTAGTCCAGCATTGTTTTTCCTCTCTGCCTGAGGCCAAGACAGAGTCATGAAATCCCCAGTTCCAGGACTGAGAGCAAAGGCTTTGAAGGTGACACAGTCTGAATCCTGGGCCAGTTCTGGACTAACTGCCTTTATGTCTTTAAATTCACTTTCCTCATCTTTAAAAAAGGGGAAGGAGGGAACACACTCCCTCCTTGTGAGAAAGAAATGGGAAAATGGGTAAAGCATTTAGCACAATGCTGGGCACTGAGTAAATGCTCAATAAATTATAGTGTTTACCATTATTCTTATCTGAAAGGACAATGCGACTGTTCCCTAACAGTGGACAGAATGAGAATAGGAGTGGGGCAAAAAGACTCCATTAGCACTGACTGGTATTAGAGGAGCTGATTCATCAATAGTAGCAAGGGCTTGATGTGTATTCAAGTAAACAGCCTTCAATAAACGGCACAAGGGACTTGAGAACATGACTACCACATGTAGGTGTGTATATGGTACCTGCATTAGAACAGGAGGAGCCATTCACATCATCGTCTATGGAAACGGTACTCCCTGACTTTGTGCAGTGCACAAGATACACAGCAGTCTATGGTTGCCTTGCTTAGGTATAAACTTGTGAATTGTTGAATTAATGTGGAAATTCTCAGACACATGTTGATATTAACCTTTATTCTTTGAAACATTGACAGCTTTCTCTAGGCTAGGCCTAAAGCAAAATTGATGCAAAAAATTGGGGATGGTGAATTTTTCTTCCTGAGAATTAGGGCTGATCTGAGATTGTGCATGATTTTCCATGAGCTTTCAGAGTGTTTCCATCCATCCATGTTTGATTTCTCATCACAGCAGAGTAAAAATGATGCCCTTTATCTTCAGAATCATACCACATGGCTTTATTCCTGCTGTTGATATTCATGTTGTATTTTAAACCTTAGATATCCATTTATGGTTTAAATGAATAAATAGCGAATAGTGTAGACTCTCAATACTTGGAAAAGATGTATCCCAAAGTCCTTTGTGAATCTACAAATTTTCAAATACTATTAAAGCTATAATTCTCAAACTGGGTGGGGAGGGTATCATCTCAATACCTCCCAGAGAGTTTTGTTAAATTCTTGAAGGATTGTGCACTGTACAATTTAAGAAAAGCCTATTCAATATACCAACAGTATTTTTAACAGAAGTCATAAAACGCAAAGGTCAACAAAAACCTTAACTGGTGGGAACAGAGAGAAAATAAACTGAGAGAGCATTTCAGAAGACAAGTTAAAAAAAAAAAAAGCTTGACTAACTGTCTACTAAACATGTAATTTTCCCCATAAGAGACAGTAAATTATAACTGAAAATTTTAAGTGACCCTTCCAGACTCTTAAATATTCCATAAATATAGGATTAAAGTTATAGATGTGAACTTCTGTTGAATAAGATATTTTATTCTTTAATTTATAGGAGACTCTGACTTTCTAAGAACTGCTTACATATCTTTGCATTCTCTTCACTTTCATTGAAACAGGAGCAGCTGAATTGCTCAGGAGAGGAGCCATTTGAAGGGAGAAGCAAAGCTATTGTTTTGCTGAATTGCAGTATCTTTTAGGTGTCTTTATGTCCCAAGGAGAAAACTCTAATCGCAAAGGCATGAACATGAATAACAACAGAATTTACTAGTTTAAGCATCTGTAAAGCCCAGTGGGAGTGTTGTTGGCTTGATCCTGCTGTTCACAATGTCATGAGGGCTGTGACACTTCTCTCCTGCAATTCTTTTCCTCTGTCTTCCGTTGTCCTCAGGCTGGCTCCCTCTTGGTAGCAAGAAGGCATCCGGAAGCTCTGGGAGCTTCCATCTACTTCCTTGTTTAGATCCAGAACAAAGACAAAGAAAATGGCAGTCTTGATCTTGGCAGTTCACTCTGGCTCTCTGGTAGACCAATTGCAAAAATGCCTCCAATTTTCCACCCATCCGTAAAATCACATCCTTTGTGATGTGAACTCATGGTTCCTCTCGTCATGAAGTGGAGTCTGTTTTCCCACCCCTTGAATCTGGGCTGCTTCTAAGACTTGCTTCGGCCAATAGAATATGGTGGAAATGACAAAGTGCTATTTCTGAGCTTAGGTTTCAAGAGAATTGCAAATATTTCACACTGTCTTAGAGTCCTGCCTCCACCATAAGAACAAGCCTCAGCTACTCTGATGGGGAATGGGAGATCACACGGAGCAGAGATAAGCCACCTCCACTGGGCCCAACCGAGACCAGCCTATAGTCAGCCAACCTCCAAACACATGACAGAGCCTGGCCTGATCTTTAGCTGATCACGGAAGCACAGGTAAATCCAGCTGAGGTCAGGAGAATCACACAGTTGACTTGCAGAGTCGTGAGTTACAACAAATGCTTATTGTTTAAAACAGCTGAGCTTTGGAGAGCTTTCTTACATAGTAATATCTAACTGATACACAGATCTTCTGGGTTTGCCTCCAATCCCTTGTTTTAAGTCACAGGCTCACCTCTAAACCAAATGGCTAGACCTAATCCAATCAATGCCCACCTAGAGCTGTGATGGGGAAGGGGAAATAAAAACCGGAG
Organism: Indri indri; assembly: GCA_004363605.1. NCBI lineage: Eukaryota > Metazoa > Chordata > Mammalia > Primates > Indriidae > Indri > Indri indri. The sequence goes on along the minus strand of RJWJ010006576.1, from coordinate 44,407 downwards.
CGAACGTCAAGCATTGTTAGGAAGGAGATGGAAGAAAACTGGGGAGTGGGGATGGATGTCATCCCTGGGGGCAAACAGCCTGTCTACTGCCATCACTGCGTGACAGTTCCCAGGTGTATGATGATGGAATGAGATGAGGATGACAGGGTGGCCCCACTGGATTGAGCAGCTTTTACCCAAAAGCCAACTTCACAGCACATTCAGATTAAGTGTCCTATCACAACAAAACTACAAATTACTGACTTCCCTGAAAATTTCAGTTGTTTGAAAATTCTTGAAACCTCAATGTCAAATCTACAAATGTCAATGTTTTCAGTACTAATGTTTTCTCGCACTTTATATAAAAAATACTAACAGACCAAATACCATGCTTTCTATGCTCAGAAAGCCTTCAAAAAGAGAGCTGCCTGCACTAAGTTGAGCACATTTTCCCATGAGGATCCAACGTAGGTGTTCAAGGCCCATAACACACACATCTTTTTTATCTCCTGCAATACATATCAATATAATGAAACCACATAATAACTCTTCTTGGAAACACCATCAAGTGTTGCGTCAATGCTTTTTTTTTTTTTTTAACGTTTATGTTCTAAGTTTTTTTTTTTAATGCAACTGGAAAGGGATTAAAAGCATCCTAGGGGGAAAAAAAAGATAAAGAAAGGATATGTGTCAGAAGCATGCATGCTAACCCAACAGGTACAAATGTAAAAGACTTATCCAGTACAAAATCAGTAATGGCAGTTGGACTTCAAAGGACAAACAGCTACCATTAAGAGAAAAGGAATGGTATTCCCTTCCAGTGAGGGAAGAGATAGTGAACATCCCATGCATGGCATTTCATTTCTGAATCTTCCTTCTGATCTTGGAAGAAAAAGTGCTAAGGAATGTGTGTGCTAGGAGAGGTTATCTGCAGTCCTAAGAAAACAAGTTAATGACATTTTAAAAATAGTATTTGTAAGTAGTCAGGTTTTATTACTAGATAGTGTATCAAAGCTTAGGGGAAGCCTCTGGCAACCAATGAAAGTAGGGACCTCCAAAGGATTTTGATGTGAAAATTGGCCAGATAGATTGGACAGGATTTATTAAATGACATTAAAAATTCTGTGTATATTTAAGGTCGTATTCATTAAAAATTAAGGAAAATTGGATTCAATTAAACAGCTGTGGAAAACAGGAACATGTGAATAAAGGTTTCATCATCTTGAACATTTTTCCTATAACTTGACATATTTAAAGAGACCCGAGTAGACTGTTGTTGTGCATTAACTGTACTAATGGCCTTGCCTATGTCCAGCCCCTTGAGTATTCCCCTACTAGGTGACCCCATGCTTGTCCTTTAGCCAATGGGGCAGCAGCAAATTTGACAAAAGCTGAGGCTTGTAAAATGTTTGTGTTTTCTCTTTCTCCCTTGGATTCCTGCTGCCATCATGTTTCCAAGCCCAGCCTAGCTTGCTGCAACCACATGAAGCAGAACTGAGTCAGCCCAGCCTAGCAGGGTTTAAACCCCCAAGAGTATGGCAACCACAGAATCTGTAAGAAGGCACATCCTTAAAATCTTTAAGGGGCCTTTTGTCTGACCTCATTTCTGGTACCAAAGTTATCATTGCTACATAACAAATTGCCCTAAAATGTAACGGCATAAAAACACAATAATTTTTTCTTTTATCCCATGCAGTTTCTGTCAATCAGAAATCTAGGTGTGACTTAGCAGTGTGGTTCTGGTTTGGGGTCTCTTATGAGGTCAAGACGTCAGCTGAAGCTGCACCTCAGGTCCTTGCTGGCTGTTAGTAGAGCCCCCAGTTCCACAGCACTTGGATGTCTCCATAGGATGGCTTGAGTGTTGACTGTTGAGTGCCCTCACAACGTGGCTGCTGGCTTCCCATAGAGTAATCCAACAAAGCAACTCAGAAGTTATAATGTCTTTTATGACCTAGTCACTAAAGGTGCCCACCATTATTTGTGTGACATCTCATTGGTTTCACAGGTCAGTCCATTGAATGTGCGGGAAATCACACGGTGACTTGAATACCAGGATGTGGGGATCACTGGAGGCCATCTTCGAGTCTAGCTGTCACAATGATTTTGTAGATTTAGACCTGTAAGGATGGTGCTCCAAGAGCTGTCTGTTTGCTTCTAGATCAGTCTCTTATATTTCCTGCATGTCTCTCAGCCTTACCAGCATGCAGCTCCCGGGGAACGCTACTTCAACAGTTTGTTCTAAAGTCCATTGACTCATTGGCTACCACAGGCAAATGACAGGATTCAGCCCATCCCTATCCTCGTATCTCTCTAGCAAGCAGAATTGGCAGAAGTTGGTCTTACTGCCTCATGTTTAGACTCTCTAACCTCTGCTCTGTCAGCTGCAATTGCCTGTCTTGCTCCTTTAGTTCACATGACTGTATCTGCCCAGACCTATCCTGGCCACCTATTCTCTCTCATGCCACTGCTATTGCTACCACTGCCACCTGAACTCCCAACCTCAGATGCCCCCAGGTGCCCTTGTGTTAAAAAGGCTTATACTAGGTCATGCTTTAAGAGCCATGGACCCCTCCTTGAACTCTGGTGTCCACCTCTCTAGCTGAAAAGAACTCTCTTTCTCTTCACGTGTGTCCATGCATGTGATGTGTGTGTATGCTTGTGTATGCCTGAGTGAAACATATTTCCCCGTTTTAGTCTACACCTCTCTCCTTACCATGGTGTGGGGGAACCCTGCCAGTTGGAGCTCTCGCTCTAAACCTAACACTTCTTCTCTCCTCTCTCAGCCCAGTTCCTGAGTTTGACTGGTAACTTTCCTTATTTATGGTGGTTTTTTCTTTCCTCTTTTGACCCCATGACATTTTCTGCAATCTGGCTTCAACTGCTCCTTCCTTCCAGTCTGTCACATGTTTCTCTATATGTCTGAACTTTGATTGTGCTTCATAAATTCTTATTCTCTTTCTAGGGCAAGTAGATATATCTGTTTGATAGATAGAGCTCAATAATACTGAAAGTCCGTGTAATAATCTTTTATAAAGCTAATTGTTTAAAGCAACTGAGTTTTGTGGTGATTTGTCACATAGTGATAGATAACTGATACACAGATCTTCTAAGAGCAAATCTGCATGCTGATATTTTTATTTCATTGTCTTTCTCAGCATTAGATTATTTCATGTTTATGAGACTTTTAAAGACTTATTTTAAATGGGAGATTCTCCTCCAACACACACTTCCTTTTCCCACTGTCTAGTCCTTTTGCAGTTGCAACTACCTCGACCTCCCTCCACACTACAAGCCAGAGCTGGATCTCAGATGGTGGTGCAGAGCTAGTGGTGGCTTGGCTCAGCTCTTGGTTTCAAGGCTGTGTCTGTATTGTTCCCTCCTCGTACCTGCAATTGGCAGGAGCTACGGTCAGAGGCAGCTATGGTCAGAGGGGTGGTTCTTTTCTATCTCCTTTTATGAGTTTGGAAAACCACTGCCATCCCATAACTTTAAGCAGAGGACTCCTAAGAGGAAATATCTCATGGAGCACTTGGATGTTTCCAGGACATACTGCTTATGTTAAGACCTGAAGACAGCAAGGCTGAAGCTTCCATCCGACTCACTGTGTGTGTCTGTGTGTGTGTGTGTGTGTGTGTGTATGTGTGTATGTGTTTCATTTTATTTCCTTTTCCTAGACATATTTATTCTGTATTTAATCCTAAATTTTTCTTTTCAATTTTTCACTTTTAACAATAACCTTCATTACTATTTGTTTAGAAATTTGGGGAGGGGGATGGGAAATAACAAAGTGTTCACTCACTGTATCATGGAGTCATGGAGAAATGGACAGATTACAGATATGTTTTCAATAACAAAATAGCAAGATTCGCTAATGAATTGGATATGGGAAGTGAGGGAAGAAGAATTCAGAGTGACTTTGTCTTAAGCAAAGTTGTAGCTTTCACTAAGATTGGGAGATGAGCAAATTGCTTTTGTGTGTTTTGTTTTTTTGTTTTTGATGTGGGAAAGTAGTGTTAATTGAGACTTTCATTTTGGAAATGGACATTTTGAGATATCCATTTAGAGATACAAATGGAATTGTGAGAAGGCAGATAAACATACAAACCCAGAACTCCAGTCTGGGTCTGGGCTGAAGATATAAATTTAGGAATCATTATACATCCTGTCCCAAAACTTAGTGGCATGAACAGTAATCATTTTATTCTGCTCATAGATTCTATGGATTAGCATCGGATAAGGCTACAGTGAGGACAAGCCCTCTCTGTTCCCTGATGTCTGGGGCCTCAGCTGGGAGTGACCTGAATGGCTGGTGCTGGAATATCTGGACCTGGAGGATTCACTTCCAAGCTGCTCTCCCCAATCCCATGTCTCTCTCATCCCTGGCCTGAAGGGGCTGACTCAGCTGAAAATGTTGGCCAGGATGCCAAGATGCAGCCTTTCCAGCACGGCAGACTCAGGGTAGCCCATCTCTTACAAGACCACTCAGCCCTCCAAGAGCAAGCGTTTCCAATGACCAAGGTCACAGCCTTTGATGATCTAGCCTTGGAAGTCATATAGCCTCACATCCACTAGGTGCTGTGAACCACTCAATTTCAAGGGAATAGACCTTGACCCTACCTCATACTGGAGGGAGTAGCAAAGAATTTAGGATCATGCTTAAAGAGACACATCTTACTCATTATCAGTCTCTTCCAGTAGAAAGTAAGTCCTGTGACACCAGGCTCCTATATCTCCATGTCGCAATTCTCCAAAGTGACAGAACCAATAGGATATATATATATATATATATATATATATATATATAGAGAGAGAGAGAGAGAGAGAGAGAGAGAGAGAGAGAGAGAGATAAAAGGAGATTTAGTATTAGAATTGGCTCAGGTGATTATGGAGGCCAAGAGGTCCCACAATATGCTGTGTGCAAGCTGGAGACCCAGAAACCTGGTGGTATAATTCAATCTGAATCTTAATGCCTGAGAACCAGGAGAGCCACTGATGTAAGTCCCAAGAGTCCTAAGGTCTGAGAACCAGGAGTTCCAGTGTCTCAGAACAGGAAAAGTTGGATATATCAGCTCAAAAAAGGCAAGAAAGAACTTTCCCCTCCTTCTTGTTCTATTCAGGCCCTCAATGAATTAGATAATTCCTACCCACATTGGTGAGGGCAGATCTTTTTCACTCAATCTGCTGATTCCAAGGCTGATCCCTTCTGGAAACACCCTCACGGACACATGGAGAAATGATGTTTTACCAGGTATCTGGGCATTCTTTAGCCCAGTCAAGTTGACAGATAAAATTTACCATTACACCCCAGTACCTAGAAAGATGTATATTTGTTGAATGAATCGATGAGGGATATAAAACCATGGAACTGGATGAGATCACTTTTCTAGGCAGAAAGTACAAGAGGGAAGATTACAGGACTTAATACCAAGCCCTCAGGGTCATACCAACATTTAGGGGGTCTGACAGAGGAGGAAGAAACAAACTCCTTTCCCCTGGATAATCTGAGCTCCCTGCAAATCAGTCAAGGGGACATGCCCACCTAGAACCCATGCTTCAACCCCTCCATCATGCGTGCCATGGTTTGGATATTTGACCCTCCAAATCATGTTGAAATTTGATCCCCAGTGTTGGAGGTGGGGCCTAATAGGAGGTGTTTGGGTCACAGGGGGTGGGGAGGAAGTAGGGGGGAGGGGGGAATCCCTCATGAAAGGCTTGATGCTATCCTTGCAATAATGACTGAGTTCTCACACTGTTAGTTCCTGCAAGAGCTGGTTGTTAAAAGGAGCCTGGCACCTGCCTCCTCTCACCTGCCTCCTCTCTCGCCACGTGATTTCTGCACATGCAGCTCCCCCTTGGCCTTCCACCACAAGGTGGAAGCTTCCTGAAGCCCTCACCAGAAGCAAATATTGATGCCATGCTTCTTGTACAGCCTGCAGAACTGGAAAGCCAAATAAACTTCCTTTCTTAATAAATTACCCAGCATGAGGGATTCCTTTACAGCCACACAAATAGAATATGGCAATGCAGTATGTAGGACCCTGGCATTCTCTGCCCTTGTGGCCTTGAGCTTCCTTCCACACAAGGACAGGCTTTGCCACCAGTGTGTGCACCCCTAGGCCCTAAGGGCAGTTCTTTGGTGTCAGATTGGGGTAAATTGAGTTAAATGTATGAGCTGGAGAGAACACACATGAGCAAGGGGACACCTTGTGCTACAAGATAAAGTCAGGGGTGGTAAGAGAAAGGGTGTAGGCTGTGGACAGAGGCCCAGGACCCAGGGACCACCTCTTCTCAACTGCCACATTCTCTGGTATCAAACTCTGAGGGACGGAGAATTTGAAATTTGAACCTGGCCTTCCAGGTTGCTGCAAAAAGATATTTGTCAAGGTAGGATACTGGAACATATTTTATTTAGCAGTTTGTTGGCTTAATTTAGAACTTTTAATATTTAGGCATATAATTTGTAGGTAGCCATCTGTATGATCGTCCTGGGTCATATAACTGTTAGGGTCAGCATAGCTCCATGGAGGGTCTAAGGTGGAAGGGACAGTGATGCTACTTCCAGAAGCCAGAATATCTGACATTCAACCCCAGTCCACATAAACCCTGGCTGCATTGGCAATTAGAATTTGCAAACATTAGATTACATTGCCACCAGGGGAACTGTGAGAATGCCCTAATGAAATCATGATCGAAACTTCCAGGCTTCTCCGAGATATGATTAACAAAGATCAAGTGCTGAGAATGCTTTTCTATTTAATTAGAAATTTTATGAAGTGAGAGCCCTCATTTAAGCAGATAAATATAAATATCAATCCTTGCATTTAAGAGGATGTATAATTTAAGTTTTAAAATTCAGCAGTTCAGTGTTTGTAAAAACCTTAGTCTGTGTTACATGATGCTAGAGCTGAGTTGATCACAGAGACCCCTTTGTCCACAGGAGGTGTAGAATAAGCCAGATTTACTTTCAGACATGTTTTCAGCTATAAGTTATTGGAGTGGGTCCTTTTAGGATTGCAAATTAAATTTAGGGGAAAAATTATCTCTGCCCAGGAACTGTGTGCCGTGTATGAGCTCTTTGATCCAATCCCTACCACAATTTAAAATATTTTTATTATGAAATTTTCAAACATACATTAATATAGACTGTACAAGGAAACCCATGTACCTCTCACCCAGTTCACTGATCATCAACATTTCCTTCCTTTTTTTGTTTGGTGGTAATTCTGCAATCGTCTCAAATAGAATCTTCTTCTTGACTGAAGGCAGTGGGGTTTTTGCTTGGTTTGGGTTTGCTTTTATTTTACTTCGTTATTTTTTCCCCCATCTTGCCCTCTGAATGAGTTTCATCTTTGTTCTTTGTGTTGTCCAGAATGATGGGGACCTGCTCCCCTGATGGACATGGGCATGGACATAAATGCATTCATCCCACTGATGGGTTTTCACAGCATTCATGTTTGGCCACTCTTCTCCCCTGATTATTGCATGAATGTTTCCATTGTTACCCAGAAAGGAAAATGCTTCTGAGAAGAAATTGGAAATGTGACATTAATTTAACATAGGCTTTTGGGGTTAGCACAAAATGACAGGACAGCAGGAAGCAGTTAAAAAGCTTCCCCTGACAAGAGAAGCTAAATGACTCTGAGAGCTGCTCCCAGTCAGGCATGGTATTGACAAGAGACCCACTCGGATGATGACCTATGAAAGACTGCATTCTGACCGCACACCGTAATTTGTTTTTCTAACCAGGGTGTCTTAGCGGGAGTTTGGGAAGACTGCACAGCCCTGTGTAAATGACAATCACATGGCAAAGCCCAACAACAGGCTCATTTTATTTATTTAGGTTGTAAGCAGCCACTTGTCAGGTGTCTGGCAACATTAACCTCTTTCTTCCCACCTGTCTCTGTCACTGGGATGCTGTGGCCCCTGCAGCCTCTTACACCTGCCTTGTGCCTCTCTATTCTCCCACCTGTTGTGAAGTGGTCTTTCAGCTGCGAAGTGTGAATGCCTTTCTGCAAGAGAAAGTCCCCCTCACCTGGTTGATGAATGTGGGGTGGGGACGGAAGCACTGCAGGCTGCCCGAGTTCAAGGGCTAAATTTGGAGGTCAGTGAGCAGCACGGAGTGAGGCAAGAAGAGTAAAATGGAAGGAGGGATGAGCGGAAGCCAAGAGGACCTCTGGCTGACTTCACCCAGCCTGAGGGGACGCCACAGCCACTTCTGGACTCCAGGTGTGTCTCAGGCTGCTGTGAGCAAAACTGGGCTCTTTCTGGTGAAGAACAAGGCCCATGCACACCTTCTCAGCCCCCGCAAGGCCTAAGGTCAGTGCTCCATGGGGAGGAGTCAGGAGTGGCCTGGTTTCTCACCTCATCCCTCAACTCTAAATAGATGGTGGATCTGGCCTGCACTCCAGGCTCTATTTGGAGGCCCCAGAGCTGAAAAGCCCCCAAGGAAAACACTCAAGAAGGTCATTCATGGGACTCTAGCAAAAGGCTTGGAAAATCCACAAAGGCTCCTTATGGAGTTTGGGTGGCAGGCCAGAGAGTCCTACCAGAGCCACCTCCCCGACACTGGAGGCTTGACATGAAGCAGCATCCCTCCCCGCCACCCAAAGGAAATCGACTCCCTTCCTTCATCCTTCTCCCAAAGGCTGTGCATCTCAGAGGAAACGGTGGGGCATGCTCTCTCTCCTCGCTCTCTGGTCTCTCTCCGTGCTCATTCTTTTTCTCCCGCCCCCTTCCTTCCCTGATTTATTTTGCCTGCAGCTATGGTTTGGATATGGTTTTTCCCCACCAGCACTCTTGTTGAAGTTCAATTGCCAGTGCAGCAGTGTTGGGAGGTGGAGCCCAGGGGGAAGTGTTTTGGTCATGGGGGCAGATCCCTCATGAATGAAATAAAGCCATTGCTCAGGAGTCAGTGATTCTCTCTCAGGAATGGCTTAGTTCCTGTGAGAGCAGGTTGTTGTGAAGTGAGGTTCCTCCTCCTGTTTGGCCCCTGCTTACACAAGCCTACTTGCCTTTCCCTTCTCTGCCACGTCTTGATGCAGCACATGGCCCTCCCCAGAAGCCGAGCAGAGGCTGGCGCCATACTCTTGGACTTTCCAGCCACCAGAATTGTGAGCTAAATAAAACTCTTTTCTTTATAAATCACCCAACCTCAGGTATTCTGTTATAGCAACACAAAAATGGACAAAGACACCTGCATGATTCTGTTTCTAGTTGGGTCACATCCATGGCTCATTTCTGGAGCTTTCTCAAGGCAGAAGCCAATATGACCAGCATATATGGAAGATTTAGTTTTATGGATCTAGTAAGTATTTAACTTAAAAGGTGGGTATTTCTTTGCAACTACACAGAAGAGTTCAGTCCATTTACTACCTGACTTCTGGACTCTGTCTCCATAAATGAGAAATTAAAGAACGATAAGAAAACCCATCATAGACATCCAAAAACCACCCCCAGGTAGAGTTTTCTTTCACATATAGTAAGTTTATGCATTGAAGTAAGTTATACTCCTAGGAATGGATGCAGCTACCTCTGCTTGGTTTTGCTTTCTTGGGGTGTGGTCTTTGGAGGAGATGCATTCCTCCCGAATGCAGCAGGAGAAAGGGTGGAAAGGGGAATGAGAAGCTTTAACATTTTCTAGCTGGGACGAGGTCTGTTGTCAACGGCAGCCCTGGTTTTCTGATTGGAGTGAGTGAAAGAGCCAATCTCTGGGAAGCTACCACATCACGTGGCTCCCATTCACCTTGAATGTTACCACGAACCCAAACTATATCTAGAGTCACAGAATTTTTATAAGAGGTAACAGTACTACTAATTGGTGAACATGAAAATATTTAAACTATATTAGTTATATTAGAACACTTGCTCTATAATACTAATAACTATTTTAGCAATTCTTTAAGGAAAATAAGTGCTCAAAACCCAAACAAATGAAATGGCTTAAACTAACTCTCGCGATTTCTGTTAAACACGTGTGGCAAATAAATCTCAAATTTGGGGAAGGAGTGGAGTGATTTAGCAACTCTACAAACGAGTTTTTGACTGATAACTAATAGTAACTAAGTATGATTCCTCAGTAAGTGCTATGGTTTAAAATGTTTGTGTCTCCCCAAAATTCCTGTGTTGAAATCCTAATTTCCAGTGTGATGGTATTGGGAGGTGGGCCCTTTAGATATTGGGAGGTGATTAGGTCATGAGAGCAGAGCCTTCATGGATGGTATTAGTGCCCTTATGAAAAAGCCTGAGAGACCTTTGCCGCTTTCAGTCCGGGAGGACACCTCAAGAAGGTGCTGTCTGTCTATGAACCAGAGAGTGGGCCCTTACCAGACACTGGTTGTAAGTGACAGACAAAAATTCTACAACTAATGGGGTGTTTACCAGCTCCAGATGAAGGCTGCAGTTTGAGGAACTGGAGCTAGAGCTGGGGAGGTGAGACACCGGCTGATGAAAAGCTACAGCTCTGCCTGGAGACCCAAAGCCTGAGAGGCAATTCTTGTTAGCAAAACTGACTAGTTACATGGGAGGAGACCTGACAAATGGATATTTGGGCAGTTTATGTTGTAAGTATGGGAAAGAGATTCTTCCTCCTCTCCCCATAAGATCTTCAGTAAAATCTTCATGTTCACTAACGCTTTTGGGGCAAGTAGATTCTCTGTGGGTAACTTCACGTGGCATTGGGTCTGTGGTCCAGGCTCAAAAGGAGCAGTATCTTTTTTCTTTTTTGTTAAGAGACAGGGTCTCCCTCTGTCACCCAGACTGCAGTGCAGTGGTGTGATCATAGCTCATTATAACCTCAAATACCAGGGGTCAAGGGATCTTCCCGCCTCAGCCTCCTGAGTAGCTGGCTTTATGGGCATGCACCACCTTACCCTGCCAATTTTTTAATTTTTTGGAGAGACAGGGTCTCATTATGTACCCCAGGCTGGTCTTGAACTCCTGGCTTCACGCCATCCTCCCCCCTTGGCTTCCCAAAGTGCTGGGCTTACAGGCATGAGCCACCACACCTGGCCCAGGGCAGTGTCTATCTGCAGGCTCCAGCTAGGTAACATGTTGCATGGCTCCATAAGCCACCCTTCTCTGTATCCACAGCCCTTGCCCTGTGACTTTGCAGCCCTTCTCAGTAAAGAAGTAGAGTCTAACTCCATGCCCCATGCACCTGGCTGCCTGTGACTTGCTTTGGCTAAGAGAATGCAGCGGAAGTGATGGTTCACAAGTTCTGAGCCCAGGCCTCAATGGACCATGTATGTTTCTTCCAGTTGCGTGTGATGTCCTTGTGCCTCCACTATCAGCATGAAAACGTATTCAGACTAGTGTGCTGGGGGATGAGAGACAATTGCAGCAAAGCTGCCCTAGAGAAAAGCAGTCAACTCTCACAGGTGAGTGAGCCCAGTCAAGATGTGCAAAGCTGCCTAGATGGCCTGTGGGAGCATGTGTATTGCATTATGCTACTGAGGTTCAGTGTGTGTTCTTTTTATACTATTTGGGCAACAGAAAGCTGACACGAATGTGTTTTAAGAATGACATTCTGGGTCAGAGGTGAGAAGAAAAAGGACAGGAAGTTGAGGCTAGAGAACAGGCTGGACAGGGGCTCTGGGAACCAGTGGGCAGGAATGTGAGCCTGGGCTTGGAGGCTGGGAGAGGAGGCCCTGCAGGCTGGCACACCTCTGGAGGAAGTAGCATGGTCACCAAGACCATCTAAAACACGAGCAGGCACTAAGACCAGTTCATGGTAACCGGACCTTAAGCAGGTGGCATGTCAACTGGATGTGAGTTGGGACCAGCACACCTTGATCTTGGCCTTGATCTCTGGGCCTCTGGGGTGCAGACAGAAGGTCGAGGTACAGAGAAACTGTTAGGCGGGAGTGAAATAAGCAGGGATCAGAATGAAAAAGTTAGGGGGTCAGAGACTGGGCCTTCCCATACCCCAAGTTTATGTCATCACAAATGCACACAGTGGTTTTGTTCTGGGCCAGCTCCAGGGTTCCTGGGTTCAGGGCATAAGCACCAAACTGATCTCTGAGAGTGTGTGATGCCAGGGTCCCCCGCAAGGAACAGGGTGCTGAGGCTAGAAGTCCCTGTGGTGTGAGGGAAGGTTCCAGGATTTGTCTACATCAGGGTTCTCGACCTCTCACAGGGTTCTCGACCTCTCACATGCATCGTCAGAATCCCGACTACCCGCTTCTCTCGCTTCACATAAACAAGGTGGCCGGTCCCACCCCAGACCTCCTAAATGAGAATCTCTAGCGGGGGCAAAGTTCTTACAGGTATATTTTGCAAAAGAGAGGAGAATTCAGTCTTGAAAAAGGGAACAGGAATTAACTTCTGTGATGACAGGGCCCTAGGCAAATAAGGCCCCAGCACTGGCTCAAGGATTAGAGGCTGCAGATGGGGACATTCCTAGGGAAGGCGGCAATGAGGTGTCAACAGCCATGGGGGCACCCAAACAGTGCTTCTGGCACACCTGTGTTTACCCGAATAAAAAAATTAGCCATTCAAATATTCCCCGTAACATTAATCACTCATAATAAAGGTCAAACCTGCTTTCAACACACAACAAATAATTCCGATACTAAAACTGATTTTAATCCCAAAATATTTGGAGAAGGGGTTATATCCAAAAGTGCCTATGGCTGTAGGCCACAAAAAAGGAGTTTGTTTTGACTCTAGCAGACCTAGAAAAGGGGATTTTTTTTTTTTTTTTTACCTGCAAAATAGACTCCTCTTGGAAAATGTCTCAAAAACTCCTTATGCATCACACGTTCGGCTTTTACAGAGTAATTTTCTGAGGAATCCTAAATAATTCTCTAGCAGAAAAAGCATCTGATGTGCTAGAATCCACCTACATCAGAATAAATCATTTCTATCTCTCATTAACATTACGAAATTGAAGTACTTATTAGAAATTTGGTTAAAGTGTGAGAATTCCTCAACAATGTTACAGCTCTTTCTAGCTTTATAGTCTTCATAACTATTGACCATGGCAATTTAAAACAGCAACAAAATGACTTAATTGTCTGCATTAACAAATTGTTAAAAGTGTGTATAAACTAAAAGTAAACTGGTTCTCATAAATGCATAAATGAGGAAAGTGCATGGGTTTAATTTGCTGTCTTTAACATGTTTTGTTTCACTGAATCAACACTTATATGGCACTTCCTGTTTGGGAGGTACTGTTGTAAGTGCTTTAGAAATATTAATTTAATCATCATAATAACCCTGCAAGGAGGAAGGAACTATTGCTACTGACATCTTTCCTGAGGGAACTGAAGCTCAGAGAGGTTAAGTAACTTCCCCAAGGTCACATGCAGCTAGAGCCAGGGTCCAAACCCAGGTGGCAATCCTGCTCCAGCGCTTGAGCTATTAACCTCTACACTATGTCAACTCTCTTACCTTCTTTCTAAAAGAATATAAAGATAGAATCAAAGATGGATATCTATAAACCAACCGTCTACAGAGGACTGTAGAGGAAAAATGGTTTTTCTTCCCTTTCTATAAGACTAAATGTAGCAAGAGGCCGCATTCCAGCTTCAGCAAGCCCCCTTCTAACTGGATGCTGGAAAGCTCCACTGTACCCTGGGGCTCTCCCCTCCCCACTTCCAGGATCTTCATCCTTCTCTTCATCCCATGTCCTGTTTGGTCTTGATTTGCATGGCTCTTACAGTTCTAACTGTTCCTTTTGCCTCCAGCCTGATCAAGTCTATCTTTCCCAGAGTTCAAAATGCTCTAAAAACACAAAACTGTCGTCTCATCAATACTCAAATCCCTTCCATGTCACTGCTTCGTTTTGTAGATGAAAGTCCAACACCTGATGTGCTTGCTTCCTGCCCCTGCCCGAGTCCTTATCCTATTTCAAACCTGGCACACAGTAGCTGGCCTCATTCTTCCATCAGTACCCTTTACTGCAGCCATATACTGAGCTGTTTGCCATTATATCCCTGAAATTTCTCTTCTAGAATTCCTTTTACCCACCCACTGCCCCCCATGACAATCTGCATCACCAGTCTTCACCTAGATAATTCTAATGATGCATCCTTCAAAACCCAGCTCAAGCATCATTTCTTCTGGGAAACTTACTGTTCTGCCCCGAGGCTGCACGCCCCTTTTCCAGTGATCCTGCAGTAGCCCCAGGCATTCCTCTACTACCCCTTAGCACTACTGATTTATCCCACACAGCCCCCTCCTCTACACACTCCTCATTTACATCAATGCCACTGAGTGCCATGTGATGACCTGACAGCAGCACAAACATCACGCAGAAGCCTATTAGATATGCAGTTTCCCAAGTCCCACCCAAGACCTGCCAAATGGGAATTTCTGGGGCTGGGGCCCAGCAATCCATGGTTCTTCCGCATGCTGACAGCAGAGCAGCACTGTGCTGGACCGTCGGTTTCTCAGATCACATAGCACAACACCTCTTACTGGTCTCTGTCTCCCTGGCACCTCTGGGACTGCCTGGGATGAAGCAAAAGATCGATAAATGATCAATGAATGAACAGATGGTGGGTTGATCCTTCGAATGATTCATTAAACCTCTGTCTCTTCTGGGGAGCTAAATTATACAGGAAACACCACAAATATTCTTTAGTCCATTAACGCTTCCAAATATTCTTGGAATTCTTCTTTAAGAATGAGGATCTATCACAGCTTTTAATTTTGAATTGGTTAAGGCTCAGTGCACTGTTTCAACACTATCATAAAGGGTGGTGAAATAATTCAAAGTTTAGAACTGTTTAAGACAAGCACAAAAATGAAAATTCCCTAAGATATATAGAATGTCTCTCAAAAGTACATTTTTACATAGTCTACAGTGTAGCAGAAGGTGCTACCCTCTGCTTCAAGCTTTGAAAGATTATTTGAGCTTCCTTAAATAGTCATTATCTTTCGACTATTTTTGGAACATAGTAGTTTAGGAAGAAAAATGCAAATTGTATAGCCACAGAAAAGACTGCTACATATCAAAATATTATTTCATAGACTTTTCTGGTTTCTCACAGAACATAAAGTCTTCATACTTTATGCTGCTCATAGATTTATTGCAGAACTTCGTTAACACTAACAAGGCTACCAGTATGACTTATTTTTAATTTTTTCAGGTGCAATTTCAACCCTCTAAAACCACTGATGTAAAGGAGACAGTCTACTAAATATAAAACCGCCCACCAGTCATAAAAACAAAAAGTATGCCTTAATTTCGAAATAATTTTCAGTACTCTTGTCACATGAAGTGAAAAAAGGATTTCATCTTTATAGTAACTTTTAACACATACCCACTCTGGTTACCTCCAAAGACGGCTTAAAGAGAAATCAGTAAGTAAAGAGTAAATTAATTTTTAAGGGCCAGTAGTCTCATAGATGACTTTCATTATGTCCTATGTACAGATGTGACAAAGTAAAGAGTGGGTTGTTTGAACTACCGATCTTGAGGTTAGGGACTTTTTAGATGGCAGAGTATAAAGTAGCACTGCTAGTAAAATTGCTGTCCGTTGGCCCATTTAAATAAACAGGCAAACAGGAAACAAGGATAGCATCTGCACAAGTAGGAATTATACCCTCTACACCAGCCTCTACCCTCCAAAAAAGTTTAGAAGAGGTAATGGGAGTGGGGGCGGGTGGGTGACGGGTGATGAGAAGGGCAATACCCAAGTTGGGAAACTATATCCAAACATTGTTCGGGGATCAATCTGTACCTGCCAGCACCTTACACTGCTTGGTGTGTGGCAGGGTCAGCCATGGTCTCTACCTCTTCTTCACATTCATTTCCATCTCACCCACCTGGCAATTTCTTGGTTGAGAAACTTTATGACCAGTGCTTATGTTGGTTATGGAAATAAATGAGGAAATTCTACTTCCCTAGCATTCATTTTGTTAGAGTACATATTCTGAAAAGTAGAGGATAAATGTAGTCCAAAGGGAGTAGGTGGTCAATGAACACAAACGGCTCTGAAAAAAATGCTGAAATGTATTAATGAGAAATCCAGAAACCGTGCACATCTTCTACCGACGTCCTCAAAAGTACTCATGACCCTGCTCTAACAAACCCCTAAGATAACTAGTTTTCAGGGCCACTTGTTTTGCCTCCAAGTTTTACACCATTTAGTTCCTCAGGAATGCTTTCCTCCTTCCTATTTTCTCCCAAATTTAAGGCCATGGCTTTCACAAGCAAGTCACACAGTCAACTGGAAATGAAGTGTACTTTGTATATCCCCAGTCCCAACAATGGAGGGGGATCATCCCCAATTGTCTTGGGATAATGAAAACAAACATGTGGATTAAGTTTAAGTAGCAACAAAGAAGAGATAATGGCTTGGGGTTTCCTGGATTAAGGATCTTTGCAATTCAGGTTGTAACTGTGATTAAACTGATGAGAATAGAGAGTTCCAGTTCCTTTATTCTTTGGAACAATTCCAAAACTCTTTTGAGCAGGTAAGGTATAGAAACTGAATCCTGAGTAGATGAAGTGGTTAAGCAAATATACAAGGTTTCACAATAAACTGCAAAAGAAAAGCATCAGAAAAACTGCAGAGGGAAAAAAAAGTGTACATATGTATAATTACGTATGAGTATAGGTGTATATACGTACTTGATATATGGAAATATAATTAAAAACTAGTTGAGCACATAAAATCTGCATTCAAAATTCTCATATGGCATTTACTTTTTTATTCCTACACTTAAGCTACTACAACACAAGAAGGAGCAGCACTGGTCACATCAAAAGTCAGATGTCCTTCAGTATCAACACCTCTTAGAAAAGGGAGATCCAGACATTTGAGCAACTATAGTTTCACAATGGCAGCCAACCACAAATTCCACAACGGGAATATAAATGCATCCATTCACTCCCTCTCAATAACTTAAGAGTCGGGCTTTGAACAATGCAATTGATTAACATATTCATTGTTCTCTTATGTTTTTCCCTTAAGTTTTTACTTCTTCAGGGATCAAAGGTATCTGGATACTTAGCAAACAAATGCTCCTGTGAAACCATCTCTGCAAAATGTAGTGGCACCAAGAGTGCCAGATTAAATTTGTTACTATTTCAAGGGACACACAAAGATGCTGAGGAAAACAAATCTATGAACTAGTTTTACTTTATTTGCATTTAACATGATTATACACATTCAGGTGTCTAACAAGATCTGCACTGTTACATTAAAAATACAGTACAATAACATTCAACATGAGGTACTTCATATTTATATATTTTTCCTTCATAAATAATGCTGTAAGCTACTAAATCCAAGCACACTGACGCACAAGTGGCCACAGTGTCTTGAATTAGCTGAGCTTATTTAAACACTTTAAAAAACAAAAATGACAGTTCAGTGCAATTATGTAGAAATTAGACCATTTACTTAAATACTATTTTAAGATATGCTTAAAGAATGTTACATTAGAACTGCTAGCCTAGTTCCCCTTTATCCCCAGTAGCAACAATGACAAAGACTGCCAGGTACATTGGGAAAAGCATCTATAGCATATTCTGTTTAATAAAGTTGTGTTTATACATTAGAACTGCCTGCCTTGTTAGAACAATGGTTTCTAGCTTTAAAAGCTACAAAATTCAAAATTACAAAAGAAAATAAAGCAAGCACATTAATCTTCAGTCCACTTTGCTAAAAATGCAGAAGGGAGAATAGGGTTTTAAATGTAAAATTTCTTATTCTAAATACAATTTTCAAATTTTACCCTCAGTTGTAGGCACCAGCCAATCAGATGGTGCATGTGTCTTTTTTTTTTTAAATAATAGTAATTAACATAAAATTAAGTTCTTCTATAATACCCAGTGTACAGGATCTCATGTGGCTTTCGCCAGCAGTTCCCTAGTCACATGGAGGAAGTTAGCTAACAGGAGCAATGACGGTGAGTGTTAGTGAATGAACTATCTTCCCTCTAAGGCTCTCACACCCACCTCGACAATCTGATAGCATAAAATTAGCGCTAAATACAGTTTCTTCCCCTCTGGCTTAAAAAGAGTGCCTTCTAATCAGGTCTACCAATTTGCATGGTAGCTATGAGTTACTGAAATGTTTAACCATAATTTAAAAACAGAAGCCTTTGTAGAAGTATTTTTTTAATTTGAAAATATACCTTTATTTCATTGATTTCAGCTTTGCCAAAACTACTACCTATAATCTCCTTAAATAAGAAATATTCATTAGACAATTTTGGAAAGTTGTTCTGGGAGTACTCATTTCATCTGTAATCACCAGTAACAGCTTTTGATCACCTATGCTAACAGACATAGGTAATGGCAAAAGTGATTAAAACATTTCCCCTAATCCAGTGTTTTCCTCCCTCAGGGAAGCCGGCTGAAGGCAGCAAGCCCACATCTACAGGGGAAGTGGCCCAGAAACACAGTGAATAAATAAGGGCGGTCACTTGTTGGGCTTTGCTGGGGCCAGCAGGAGGACCATCACTGTCCCACCTCTCAGTAGCCAGGCAGGGAGGAGACAATTCCTGAGTTGGCAAACACACTTGCATGCGCACGGTGGTGCACACACACACACCCACCCCAGGACTAACCCCTGGCTCCAGACAAGCCAGTTTTAGGCTTGCAGAGCAGGAGAAGGAGGCGGCCAGGGACCACACTCTGGGTGGCGGGGGAAGCCATCTCAGGATCACGTTGAGCAGAAAAGCTGCCCAGAAACACATGGATACTTCAGCTGGAAGTGAACACGTTGGACACTGCCAGGGTCACAGGCACTAAACCAACATAAGCCATCAGTGAAGGAGAACTTTTTAATGAGCTTTTCCCTCCTTTGTTTACATTATCCGTGAACAAGTAAGAAAGCTGGATGTGATGCCGATGCAGTGAATGTCAGGTATAATCAAATGTGTAGCTCCAGACCATTTTTTGAAAACCCTGCAGGCATATGTTGGCACTTTACGATGGCCAGAGGCCAGATTCTAGCAGTCCAGGGAACAGGACAGAATTATAATTCACAAAGAAAAGAGTATATGGTCAAAGCAGATCAGGTAAAATATATTTCAGACAAAAAAAAACCCAAAAAACAAAATATCTTATCACATTAACATGTAGTGCTACAAAACTAATTGTTACTCCATTCATATAAAGAATTGTTTGGTCCTTTTAAGGGGGAATAAAGGAATAGAATTCTATACAGTACGACTTATAAAAACAAGCAAACAGTGGGGATCGAAGGCTAAGGAGAGAGAAAAAAGTTTGGCTTTTTCAAACTGTGTATTCTAATGTGAAATCAATTAAGTTATTTGCAGCACGGGACTTTTTTACGTTTCCTTTTCAAATTGTTTTAGTTTAAATTAGTAGGACTGTAACTTTTTTCAGTTGACAATAAAATTTTATAATTTAGTTATTCTAAAAGAAGTGTCCGTATTGCAATATTTTGTCTTCCAAACTAAAGAATATAAATCTGTAGAACTCATGACCTAAACAAATGCCCAATTCCTTATTTTCCTATTTTACACTGATACTTTGAAGCATTTAATGTGTAACAATCTTATGAATTTAGGATTGAAAAAAAAATCCCAGAAGACAAATTTAAAAGGAATAAAATAAAAGCCAAACATGACTAATGTCTACTTTATACATTATTACTTATTACAAAGCAAAACTTCTTTCAAAATTGTACACTGAGGTTTATCTGCTTTTTTGAGGGTAGAGGGGTTCTGTTCAAAAATAACTCTTATTATTTTAGACTATTTGTTTCTATTTATCAAATAAAGTCCAAAAGGAAATTCAGGGTGATCCAAAATTACCTTCAGAGGGACAAAACTGGGAGGTCGGTGGAACATTTGGAGAGCACAAAATCTCCCCAGGTACATAGACACAACTCTAAAAAATCGCAAAGCCTTAATAAGAACTTGGCTCTTTTAAAGCATATAGTTAAAAGCGGAATGCTGCATTTTTGCCTGTACATAATTAAAAGGTTGAAAGAAATTAGAAACTGCCTACCGCTTCATTCATTACAAATTACCTGCATTGATCACATATCTGCAGATGAGCTAAGCATCAAGCAAGTAGGGACCAGGATGTACACCTCAGAGCTCACACTGCTTGGGGAAGTGAGTTTTCAAGCATAGAATATAAGTTCAGGAATCTGCCCTCCTTGTACCCCAGTGCCATTGGTGCTATCTGAGGAGCACTGAAACTGGACTGTCACTTTGCCACACTGAACTTCTGTCATGCCTTCTTGTCCAAAGTAGCTGAGTTCATTGCCATCCAGTACCACACTGGCTGTGTAGAAGGTGTCTGGCTCAATCTGCACCGGGTACTCAAACCACACTGGGAAGGTATTGCTGGAGCCATCTGAGAAGTACTTGCTCAAGTTCTGCCCTAGGACAACGCCCTGCCGCTTGAGTTCAATCTTGGCACTGTATTCTGCAGAGCCACAGCTGGAACCATACAGCCCAAAGCCAGCGATAAACACTCTTTTATCAACTGCAAACTGGATGCTGTCACAGCGACCCCGATAGCGCCACTGGTTGCTCCGATAGGCACATGACTGGAAACGGTGACAGCGCTGAGGGACAAGGCCCTTTCGGGCTTTACTCACAAACTGTAGCTCGGGCTTTTTGGCTGCAGTATACCAGAGGAAGATGTCATTGGTCTCATTGAGAGTTAATACTCCGGACTGTGCAGCACCATTTGCAAAATCATCGAGGGCCATTGTGGGTATGCGGATCAAGTAAAGGGCCTTTCCTAGGACCTTGCGTTTATTTTCAATGCTCAGTGCTAGATCTTGTCGCTGGCATTCTACTTCAGCCCAGTTGAGAGCTGCCTCAAAAACCACGATTTCTTTGGCATTCAGAGTTTCCCTACGGAGGATACTTTCTAGTGTCTGGAAGTCGATATCACAGAATCCCTCAGACTTGAGAGCTAACTCAGCCTGAGCATCAATTACCTCCCAGCAACGCTGGGTCAGGTCTGGCTCCTCGAACAGGCAGCTCTGGGAAAGGAGCACACAGGCGTTCTTGGCACTCAAGCTGGTCTCCAGGAAATTAACACAGGCTCTGGCAAGGTGAGGGACAATGTACTTTTTGGCAGCATAAAGTGTGGCCAGCACTGTGTCTGCAGCCAAGTCAATTTCATCACAATAGATATATCTGGAAAAAAGCACAAAACATGTAAATGGAATTTTCACAAAATCAGAGTGCCCAGCAAGAAAAGATGGAACCATTTTCAAGTTTGTTCCAAGAATATCATCTTATGTGACAGTTATTACAAACATGTTTAGAGATTAAAGAAACATCTGAAATATATTCATAAATTATTAATATTTCAACTCAGTAGCAAGTGTGTATAATTAAAGACATTAACTTCATGTTACCATTCTGGCCTCTATTTTATAAGGTACATTCAGCGTTTGCTTAAAAACAGAAAGTATTAACACTGTTTGAAAAAGAACCGCATATGAGAGATAGTCAATATTATGGAAAAAATAGCAAAATTCTACTATATACACTATCTTACATTTAATCAAAGATATTGTGAAACTTTCTGCACATTCAGATAAAAACAAATGCCTTTAACACTATAATGGCAACAACAACGATTGCATCCTGATGCTTTTGGACTTTTCGTAAACACAAAATAAAACCTGAAATTAAATGAAATATGTTTCAAGTAGTTCTAAGTTCAATGGATTATCAAATATGGACTTCAATGCTTTCATCCAGTTAGAATCCAAGAGACTTTTGTATCTGTTTTTTCTTAAGCTCTAAACTCTTCCTTCTACCTGACACATTCCTTTCACCTTGAGCATCAAAAAATATATTATTTCCAGATATATTTAATTAAAAGACAAAGCAGGAAAGCTTAAATATGCATTATTTCTGTGCTCCTACGAATTGTCCCTATTTCAGGAGAGGAAACATTTCCTGGGCAAATGGTGCTGGGGAAATGGTGGCAGTACCAAGAAATGTACCAAGTGGTACGTAAAGGTAAAAATCATCTGCTTCTCTCAGAGTGCTATGGGGACGTAAGAGAGAGTCAGTGGGAACTACATATTGGTGAGAAATATATACCGACATACTGATAACACTTGACTTAAATGTTTCTACCTAAGGTGCACAGGTACGCTATCTGAAGTATTGGTTCAGTTATTAAATTTCACCCTGCTGAAACATATATAACTTAAGAAATCAGCAATAGCTTCTGTAAGAAAGTACAAAAACATAAGGATGGCAATGAGAAAAATGACCACAATCACAAATGCAAGTTGCCTTTTTGCTCTCAGCAAGTCCTCTTCTCTGATAGGCTAAGCCTGCTACCACTGCAAAGCCGCTTGACAATACACCTGCAGCTCAGTGACACTCTGACTGAGGGCCAGGACCCATAGGGAGCAGCCTGGAGCACGGTGAGCACTTTGTAGCTCTTACCCTGGAACCGTCAAGTGAACAGTTGTCCCCCTTTTTTTTGACAACCCCAGGAAACTGGCTTCTCATGCATGCTTTACGAGTGAGGAAACCAGGCCATCACTATCCCAAGTGTGGCACTAGAGCAAACGGCACCTGATTCATTTCTGATTCTTACCACTTTCCATGGTGTGCATGTATAATTTTGAAAAGCTGTAACAATATATACTCTAGGCAACACATCTGTGAGAAAAGATATTTTTCAAATGACTTAGGTTAGATGTAATTCTTTGCCATTCTTGGTTACGTTTCTTAATTATGTATATATCTGGAACGACACGCATTCTACGTGACTGCAGTAAAGCCAAAATGCTGAACTAGTGCTCCCGGTCTCCGCAGCAACAGAAAACATTGCCCAAAATACAAAGCTCACTTCAAGGGGTGGGGATCCTTGCAGGTAAAATTGGTTTCTGTATATATATCCCTAAAAGATTACAAAGGTGAAAGGTGGTGGATTAGTTTGTGTTTTGGGACTTCACATGCTCACTTGCCTTTAATTTCCCTATCTCCCGCTGTTAAAGTCCCAGTCAGCAGCAATTAGATTTCAAAACTGTAATATGAATAAAGAATTAAATACTTTTAAGTTCTAGAATTAACTACAATATTTATTTTTCAGTAGGAAGCAAACATTGTATAGCAACATTTTAACCATTTATGGGACTATTGTCCCACTTGTTGACTCACTGAATAGTTTTCAACAAAAGTTTTATTTATTCCAGTGAACCAAAATCCCTAGCATAGCAGATAACCTTGAACTGCTATACTGTGGCATGCTAGAATACAGTTTAAGAAAAATCACATAAATATTATTTAGAATAATAACTGGATTTTAATCACATGGTAGACTATCATGTTGTCTAGTACTGGTACATGATAAAGAAGCTGATTCCATCTACCTGGTTAAATATGCTGGAGCCTGCAAAAGACCCACTAGATACAGCAGTATTTAAAAAACACATAACATATCATATAGTTGTATATTTCTGTATTACCAATTACAGTTTTTCTGTGTAAATCCGCATGAAACTATAGGAGACTATTCGTATTTTTCAAAAATTTCTCCTCCAATATAAAATATAAAATGCAAATGCTTATCCTTGAGAAAGAGTATCTGATTTTAGATAAAAGTATGTGTATATATGTACGCTCAAAGAGCAGATTATTATTGCTGTTAGGAGACCATAACTCTTAGAACACTCAGAAATCTCCCAATTAGTGGCATTTCAATAAGGTGTATAGTATCTGGAATTGTGAAGCAAAACATCATTTCTTTGAAGACTTCTTCATGTACAATGCTTTGAGAATATGACCTATTAGATAATGCCTACACCAGAAAGTTATTTTTCTTTAATTATAAGTCATTAAAAATCAAATCACAATACATGCCACTTGCCCCCAAATCCTACGTCAAGGTGTGATTACAAATGCCCGCATAATTCCACATGCCCTCCCCTGAGACATGAAGAGTAGTTTACTCCAAAAACATTTATAAGGTAAGCAGCACCCTCTTTCTTCATCAGTCTTCTTTTCTGTTACGCAGAACTTACATTTAACTGTGAAACCAGCAGAGTACAAATACAGTATAAACAAACTCTTTCCAAACGTATGAATGATGCTTACTTCAGCATAGCGAGAAAAGCAGCAGGTTCGACATCTGGTATACGGATTTCATCTTTGTCCTCAGCAAGTTCTCCGTAAAACATCGCATGGAACACAGAGCTCCCAACAGCTAAAACATACTGTGTAGAAAGGGAAATCTTATTTCACACACTAAATTGAAAGCACTCCCAGCAAATCAATCCAGAAAAACAACTGTAAGTAATCAGGTTTAGGTATGGTATAGTACCCAAACCTGCTGCTTTGAAAAAGCCAAGGTACAGGGTATCTTGCCATGGAAGCATAAGATGTTCATGCAAAACAGTCTCTATGCTGCTAATTGTCTCAAGGCTTTAAGAGATTAATGCACAAGTCCCCTCATTACTAAATAAATAAAATAAAAGCTTATATAACTGATTTCTAGAAGGGTAAACATATGACTTTACTAAGCTGTCACAACAACTTCCCATGACTGGAGAGTTAAGAGGGCATGTTTTGTGTGAGATGTAAAGCAGTGTAGAAGGAAACAAAGAAAAAAATTAAGCATGGCCAAAGCCCTTTGGAGAGGGTACGCTTTCTCTGAAATCGGGTAAAACATGCACTGTCTGCCATCAGCAAGCTGCCCACACCAAGTTCCAGGCTTATGGAGAGGGTCCCTCTTTGTAAATCTCAAGACTAAACTGGTCATGCAGCTGTTGCTTACTTTGTGTCCTGGCAACCGCTGAGTCCCACCTGGTGGCCCGACCACAAAATGTACATCTGCCATCAAATCATTATTGAACATTACCGCATTTCTATAAACAGAAGCAACTCATTAATTCACAGCAGCCAGCATTTTTAATATTCTCTTCCCCAACATACAAACCCACAAAAGACTCGAAAGCTAAGCAACAGTTTAGTAACTTCAAGGCAAAATAACAAAGGTTCTAACTAAATAACTGTGTTTGTAATCATTGCAAATACATAGACAGTATCCAAAGTTAAAAAAAAAGTTATACAAACTTTTCATAAGGCTCAAAACAAATAAAAGGTTTCTATCTTCTATGGCCCATAGACACAACCCTGTCACTTAAATGTTACAGCTTGCAAAAACATTTTTATCTAAGAGGAAAACAGCTGTACTGTTTTGGAAAAGATACAAGGCAGTTTTCCATTACCAATAAAGCTTCTGGGAAAGAGGAAACACAGATTTGTGTTAAAATACATTACAGGTTATGCAAAAGCAGAAACTTCAACACAGGAAAACTTTTAAAGTAAACATGCTGGCCCAGTACCTACCTTTCTCTAATGGTGGGATAAAGACCCTGCCAATTTGGGGCCGGTATAAGGTTGTTGTTACTGAGATTCTGCTGGTGGTACTGCTGGACAGTGGTGCTGCTGGAGTTAGCTGGCTTTTTACGGGGAAATATATCAGCAGCCATCTTCTTCTTCTTTTTAGTCTTCAAGGTAATTATTTCATAACAAACTGGGGGCAACTTGCTGCTGCTGTTGCTGCTGCTGCTGGTGGTATTTGCTTTCTTCGAGCTTTTCTTGGACCTGTTCTTTACCGTCTCTGGAAGCATCAAGAAGAAGGTGAGACATTTCATGTTCTTTTCCTTGTCATCTACCATGAGTACAGTGTGTCTCTCTTTATAGTCAGATATCCCAAATTGGTTTGAACATCAAGGAAATGAGGCTAGCCCGAGCTAAGAGGTTAACAGAAACCAACAAGCTGATATTTTGCTTCTTTCTCAGCCAGGCAAGGTGACCTTTTCACTATGTTGAATAGAAACTGGCTTTAAGTTTTATCCAGTACTGGGTCTGTTAAATACAGCCCCATCATGATTCCTGTTTCTCTTATTTGCTCATAAAAATAACCATTTCCTAGATCACCTGAAAATGCTACACTGAGTGAAGATGACAGGCACAGAGCTGCAGCACTTGTTTTCTGAATTAGGTTAGCAAGATGTGCCGGAGCTGCGTGAGTCTGCTCAGCCGGCTGAAGTTGTGTGGTGAATGGATCGGAGGAGAGTAGGTATTACAGCCCTGCAGATGGAGTCAGACAGCCAGTGCTCCCAGCCAATAGCTGAAGCCACCAATCAGGATTGGACCAAGCAAAACAGTGACACCTATTGTAACGTGCGTAGTTCTGATATTAAAGGAACAGCAGTTGCATTCTCTTGTCTACTGTATATTTAAATAAGATAAACAACATGTGAAATATATTTGAAAACAGGAAGGGAGGGGTTTATGCCCACAGATTGCTCTCCAGTAGATGTACATTTGTATTTCCCCAGTTAAACAAGCAGGATCAATTAACAAAAGGCAAGGACAGAGATCTACTCTGTATTTCTACTAAAATCTTTTTTCTTGGTAGCATTTGGTTTTAGACACTTCAAATAAAATCTTCCAGTCTAGAAGCTAAAAGGGATTATTAATAGCAAAACCATACTAAACACATTTATTACAGCTTAAAGGTAAGGGATGTTACTTTTCCTTTTCTTTTTTTCATCTCTTTAAATGCAAGTTATATTCCAGTGCAAAGGAAGAGCACTGAGGCCATGTGTTCAGTTTACCTCCCAGTGTTTCCTAGCTCCTACAATGGTCTTTGACAGGAGTCTCAGGTCACAAAACACTGTTAGACTGAGATTATACCAGCATGCTTAAATGCACTGAAGAATAAGATAAACTCTAGACGTACAAATAAGGTTCAAACGCGACAAGTTTGGTAATCAGTGTTTAAAGGCTGTAATTCACTAAAAATATGTCAGATGAGGTGCTGTTTGGGATCTCAAAATCCAACTTAACTGTTACTGTTACATTTAGTCTTGTTATTATTTTAAATATAATCCACAACTTCTAACACAGAGCCAATAATAAGGCTATTCAAAATGATAAATGTTCTGATGCTGCCTACTTAAAACACAAACAGGTTCCCTCTGCTTTAAATTAGAATATAAGCTACTATAGGTTTTTAATAGATGTGAATCCTCCAACAATTTCTAGTTTTGGCAAGTAAAAAAACCAAAAACACCTGCTGTAGGTCCTACACATGCTATTTATTTGTAAGAGGGACTAATGAAGAGATTTAATCTCACCCCTGTCTATCTGGATTACTCTCATTTGTTCAAAGCACAGCAGCCATTTGCCAGCCCCCAGTCAAATGGACCCTTCACAGCCACAGCCCTCCTTGTTGCACAACCGTCATCTGAATAATGACTGCCTGACACAGTAAGGGCTCAGCAAATGGGAGCTACGATTGTTATTATAATTAATAATCTACTAAAGATAGTAAACAAGAAATCAGTCTTTAAATCCCTAGAACCCTAAATCACTAAATTGGACCAAGGAATATCCTCTTTATTATCACCATTATTATTCTTAAAACCATTTGCAAAGCCACTGCAAAACATGCTACATAAGAGAAACACGGTCTTTAGCACAAGGTGACCCATCTCCACTTTAGACAGACCCTGAAGTGCTGCTTATTTATTATAATTATCATATTCCCAATAGCAGGGCTAACACACACACACACACACACACACACACACACACACACACACACTTCTAAACCACCTTTAACATACAATGCTAGAGAGAAATCTAGAAACCAGTTTAAAGAGCACATGGAGAAAGGCATGAAGAAGAAACAAATAAGCATCTATTTCAGCTAACTATTCAGAACAGAGTTAAAACTAAAGGATTTCTCTCCTGCTCAACTGTTACTGAACTTCCTGACCACTTCCCATCTAGGAAACCCCACGCACCAGGCAGGCCCTTCTGACTGGGATTAATCCCATACATATCTCTAACAAATCTAGTATCTGGCTTTTCAGATCAAAATCAATCAGAACAGAAAGGAAAACCAGCTGCTTTGAGGCAGACATACTATTAATTGGCAGCTGGATGAACAAAATAGGAAAATAACTATAAAACACAGATATAAGAACTTGGAAGGCCTTGTGATTTTTATTCATTTTGCATATAGCTCAATACCCATCACCAAGAAAATCTCCAAAAAACATGGCTCTTACACCAATAAGTTAAAGGAAAAAGTGCATATAATAGTTTGAGAAAGAAAATCATGCAGTATTTTAGAAAATGCTCTTTCTAAAATTGAAGATTTCAGTTATTTAGAAAATTTTTATAGAAAAATCCTGAAAATCTAGTTAAACAAAGTAGTGATAAATATGAATCACCTAGAACAGTGCTGCAAACAGAGGCATTATCACTCGAATGTATGTGGGGACTGATAAACATGGATGTTTAAAATTAAGACAGAAAAACTGAGAGCTTTTCTTACCACAGTAATAAGGCAGGTAATGTAGGTTTTTGCTATTAACAGTATAATCCAAAGACCAGCAGCAGCAGCAGCATCTCCAGGGAGCCTGTTAGAAATCCAATCTCAGCCAGACTCTGGATCAGAAACTGCCTTTAACAAGACTCTTCAAGTCGTACGGCATTAAACTTTGAGACAATCTCACACAGATAACTTAGGACTATTACAGTGTCTTCCCAACGATCTAGTATCAACACCTGGTGCCACATTTTGCATTCAACTGTCAAGTCCAAGCAAAGCAATTTAATTTGGTTTGGGCATTAAAAACTCAACCCCTCAAATCTCATTCTGAAATTCTTCTAATTAGGCCCTAAATGTCAAAATTCTAAGATTCAGGTGTGCACACAGCCAACTGAGAGGGCCTGAGATATTTGTCCATTCTCTGGAAAGGAAGATCCTCCAGGCCAGATTATTTCAAAGGATAATGACAGAGATGATTTTAGTGGGAAGAATAAGGGATTAAAAAATTCCAAGTGTGAAGCAGATGAACAACTTAATATTTTAAAATAATCTACTTCACAATTCTGTTTTAAAAAATTAGCAACGTATCATGGTAAAATTAGCAATCAATCTAGTTCAGTTACGATTGGACCATTTACAGTAAAACAGAGGGAAGGGAGGATCTGAATAGATCATTTAGCCTTTAAGGTCCTTGGCTTCCTCAGCGATAAAATGAAGAGGATCGTCTAGAATAGATGAGTTCCTAGCATTTCACGCTAAATCCACAGAAAGAAATACATTTTATATTCCGACTTAATTAGTACTACCACACAAACACATACAGGCATACAAATTCAAAGAAACAGTTCGCAAAACAAAATTTAACTTTTAGCATGTTATATGATATACTGATATTTTCCATTTTATTCCTCTCTTCTTCTTTTTAATGTTTGTCTTGATCCATTCCATTAATCTCATGACCACAGGTTAAGAAACACTGGTCTAGGTTATTTTTAAGGGCTTTTAAGGTTTGGCATTCCAGGGTTCTTTTCTATCAAGAATCTGGACTAGGGACCACCAGATGATGAGGGTTCCATGAAACCCCTCAAATGGCTTGTGAAACTGGCAGTGTGCATTTATTTTCTGAAAAGAGAAGCCACAGTCCTCCTGAGTAATCCATGACCCAGAACACAATAAAATGTTATGAAAATCTGAGATTGATTTAAATACACAAAACTTTAGTATCATTTTGTTCTCTCTTTTCATTTCTATAATCTACTACATTAAATAAAATTTACGGCTTCCTTTCCCCCTTAATTAAATATAAATAGTTAAAACCTCATCTATAGTCTGTAGCCCAGAAACATTGCCCACTGGGTTGAAGGATAATAAAGGATACCAGCACATTACCTATTGTCAAATTTTACCTCTAAAATTTCTTTCCAGCTAGCATTCTATCACTTGTTCCTACATCACCTGAATTTTCGAGCTGTTTTGAGACATGGTTATCTGCCCTAATGAGGTAAATAGGCCAAGAAGCCCAGCGATTTTTTATGAAAGTATTTTAAAATACAACATGCTGATATGGAGTGTAATTAGGTTTTAGATATACAATGGTGAGCAAGATTAGGAAACAAACTTAAAAGTTTAGGTAATAATATTGGGTTTCATTTGATTTTATGATTGCTAGAAAGTTGAATCACTTCATTCAATTCCCAATAAATAACAAAATTATAGACAGAATTTAAGCTCACTTAGATCATCTTTTTCACCACTGGAAGTTTTGCCAGCAAATCCCACCTTTACTTAGTACAACCGTATACATTCAGTTTGGAGACTGGAATGAGGTTTGAAATTGAAAGGGATTCTAGAAATTATTTAAATGCAACTCTTTTTTCACAGATAAAGCAACTGGATGTCAGAAGTTTAAGGGGTGTGTGGAAACTCCATAGCTAACTAGGGGGGCAATGCCTGGCCTAGAAGGCAGATCTCCTGCTTGCCATGCTCTATTTGTTCCACTCGCTCTAATTTTCACCTACAGTAATTACCCCACATCCTTACATAATGCTCTATTTTTATATTTCTAATCTTTTAAAAAAATACATGTACAAAGTTTATAGAGATGAAAACCATGAACAATATATACCCCACACTCCTGCAGAAGCACACTATAGGAAAGAATGCTGAAAGAGTACTTTCTGGAAAGAAATGGAGAGGAACTCTAACAGGAAGAAAAAGTCTCAAGGAAGCTGCTCAAAAACAGAAAAGGCTCTCCAGGTAAAATGAAAGTTAGAAAACCAGCCATTCACAGTTAACGCCAAGTTTAATGTCAAGAACTAACGATGCTGGCAACTCTCGTTTAACTTGCTCTAAACTCTGAACTCCTTGTCTGGACTTGTATGTGGTTTACTACAAGACACCTAAAAAGCTACAGTGGTGAGGTTAACTGAGGTTTAAACAAGGTAAGACAGACTGAAGAAATAATTAACACTTCCAAAAATTATCATTAGAACCTAACAGAGAAGAGTGGTTTAACCTGCTAAGTTATTATGAAACTGCATTTTGTTTTTGCTTATTTTTCCCTTCAATACCGAGCAAATTTATGCTTGTGATTTGGGAGGTAAAAAGATAGGCAAGAAAATGTTGGCAGTCCCCAAAGACAGCAGCAGCTGCTAGAAAACACACTATATGCTTTCTAAATTTAGAAATAAATATGGAGTCAAACATTGGCAGCATGGTATAATGAAAAAAGCAAGAGCCAGTAACAAGAGACCTTAAGATTAGCTACTTAGTATCTGTGAGCCTCACTTTCCCCATCTACCAAATGGGATAATTACCCCGTCCCCCTCCCCAGGTTTATTATGAAGACAAGATTATTATTTGTTTGTGAAAGCACTTTGATAAACTTAAAACACTCTACAAAGTAAGCTGCCACTATTGGTAGCAATTGTACCCCATGCAGGAAACATCCTTTGTGATTCACTCACCCCAAAGACAAAAACCCAAAGATTAATCTGGCTTCCTGTCCTTGCACTCTTTCAGGCTGCACGGCTACTGACATTTCATTCCATCTGCAGGCTTGCTCTAGCCCCACATGTTTGGCCAAGCAGGTCCCAGGTTGCTGTGAATCTTCCCTGATTGTGAAGGTAAGGTTCAACAATAATCGAGATTTGAGTTGTGTGGTGCAGATCAGGTCTACATCCAGTGTCCAAATCCTGCAGCGTTAGTTCCATATCTGCACCTGGAACCCACACTGTAGGCTGGGTGTCTACTGTGGACTTCGAACCTCCATGAGGCCACCTGCTGGCTGATGGCCGGCTATACTCACCTCCTGAGAGAACGAGAAGCTTCAAGTAGTTCACTTAGTCACCCAGCAATGTCTATACTAGCAATTCATTTTGGCCTCTCTCAATAATAACCCAGTTTGCATTCTAGCACCAAAGGTGATAACTAAGGCAAGCATATTGGAAAGGCATACCTCAGTGCTATTTAGAACAATAAAGCTCATGATAAGTTCTACTAAGTCGCCTTTTTACCACACAGAGCCAGTTAACCTTGAACTGTACTTTAAATTTGGGGGAAAAAAAAAAAAGAATACCCAAAAGGTAGAATGTGACAACTCTCAGAAGACAGGAACAATGATTCTTTTTAAAATTCCATATGACATTTAACATGATATTTGACAATTATAGCTCTTAAACATACTGTGTCTCAGTGTCAGTGTGCCCCTTGTTTGGAATACTAAACTCATCTAAATCCCAAATTATTCCTTTCAAACATTAAGTGAAGTGATCTTGAAAAGGGATATATAAAATTTATCATGAGATACTCTAAAGACTTCTATCTAAAGGAATACTACTATAATTTCTTTTGCAAAGTTTAACATACTTTGGTAAAAGAGGCAATCAATTGCTAATTTTCTTTTTTTTTTTTTTTTTTTGAGACAGAGTCTCGCTCTGTTGCCCGGGCTAGAGTGCCGTGGCATCAGCCTAGCTCACAGCAACCTCAAACTCCTGGGCTCAAGCGATCCTCCTGCCTCAGCCTCCCGAGAAGCTGGGACTACAGGCATGTGCCACCATGCCCGGCTAATTTTTATATATATATATTTTCAGTTGTCCAGCTAATTTATTTCTATTTTTTTTTAGTAGAGACGGGGTCTCGCTCTTGCTCAGGCCGGTCTCGAACTCCTGAGCTCAAACGATCTGCCCGCCTCGGCCTCCCAGAGTGCTAGGATTACAGGCGTGAGCCACCGCACCCGGCCTCAACTGCTAATTTTTACACACTTTGGATGATTTCGTAAATTTCCTAAAGTGTCAGTATTGACTACAAGATCTCCTATCTTTTCCAATTCTAGGTTTCTGGGATTAAAGAATTTGTATAATGTTTGGCAAAAATAGTGATTTATTTAATATAGTTTTCTTTACATTTTAATAATACGATTATGACCAATACTCAACTAAAACTGTGAGTATATATGTGCTGTATTTTATTGACTAAAATTCCTTCTTCCCCACATTTTAACATCTCTGAAATTGGATCATATCTTTTAATTGATGGCACCTCATGAGCACAACTATTGGGCTTTTTTTTTCTTTCTTAGTGGTACATAAAATAATGGTATGTCTTACAACTGATGGCACCTTACAGTCAGTGAAATAAGGTAAAATCTGTGTAATTCAACAGAAATAAAGTAATCTCTTCTTTAGGTTGGTTAATTATCCCCTTAACCAGGCAAGATGATGGCTCAGAATTCTGGCTGAACTACATTAGAATAATTGAGCTTTCATCAAATAGTCATTTGATAAAGTATATAATCACAATTCTCAATTGAGACTGCTACTATGACAACCGTTGATATGGTAGAATATCTAGATGGAAATCGCAAAATGAGAATTTGCATTGCTAGGACTGGTAAGAGTTACAGCATTAATACAACACATTTCTAATATTTTCTCATGGTTCACAACTGTACATTAAAATGTACATAAAACTGAGTAGCAGAGGCCTATAACTCTCTGGGTAATATTTGTTAAAGATATTTTATCAATCAATCAAAGATTTATTAACTTACAATAACTTTATACATAGGTTGAACCTGGAACTAAAATGATTCCTTAGTAGTTACTGCTTACTTTCCAACAAATAGAATCTATATTAAAATGTTACTTTAAGAGAGAGAAACATTATCATAATATAATAGTCCCACTATACAAGGGCTGTCCAGAAAGTATCCAGCCATTAATATGAAAATCATGGCTGGATAATTTCCAGACACCCCTCATATGAGAGACTCTCTTCTAGGTACCTGAAAACAGTTTTATCCAAAGAAAAGTAAAAACAAGGATCAGGAGGTCTATTCCGAAAAAGCTGGAAGGGGCGGGGGGGGGGGGCGGCTGTTCTAATCCAACAGGGGACTTTAATCCTACTGGATATGCTGGAATGAAACAACCTTGCCCAACCATTGGTATGGCTTTCTCCAGGTCATTTGTTGGCTTTGGATGACAGAGGAAGAAAATAACGTGTTTTAGTCAAAGAAAAAAAGATGTTTCCAATTTTTTTTTACCTTTTTTTTTTACTTTGGCTGGTGATATATTTTTTTCTGATATTAGGAAGACAATTACCATGAACATCTCCCCAATCAAATCACTTAAAATCCAAAGCCCCTCTCACCTATCTTAATCAAAGAACATCTTGCTCTATTTGGGAAAGTCACCTTTTCCAATGAGCACATGGAATGGGAAGAAAGAATCCAGACAACTCCCAAATCACCAGATATTCTATATCAGTCCTGATTATTAGTGTAGTTCCAAGTGTCACAGACAAATTTCCCCAATATCCACAACTCTTAATGAAAAGTCTACAAGAAATAAAAACAGATTCCCAAATGCAAGTCACCTAAATGTATGCTATGCCCTTAGTCACTCAAGGGTGCTTAGAAATAAATGTGCTCCTAAAGTTCAATTTGCTGCTTCCTCCCTACCACCACAACATCTGAATGATATAAATTATCTTAGATTATAAATTATGCTCACTATAAAATGAACACGGCAGGACTGTGAAAGGCCAGAAAAAAATTTTCAAGTCTTTTTTTCTTTTTAAACAAAACTACATAGAAAAGACCATTTACAATTTCACATATTTTGACCATCATTATACACATGTCACAAGAGTCTCAATTAATTACTATTTAATGAAATGCCTGCCTTCATTTTTACAATGTATGTGACTAAAATGAAATTGTTATTTTAGGCAAACAACACAAGATCTAGCACTAGAGGTTTGCTATGCTGAGCAAAGCCTGAGCAATTCTGCTGTGGGAAAGCACAAACACCTGTGAAGTTGCAAGGCCCCTTCACTCAATTTCTAACATACCACCAAATGAAAATGAAAAAGCACATACACTTCTAAAATGAGTAACAATAATATTCTTTAACAAAAAACTCAAGTAGAGTTATAATAGAAGCCTGTGACAGAGGGTTATTACAGAAACCAGCTTCTGGCAAAAACTCAAAGTAAAATCTGTTCCATTTTAAGACCAAATTTAAAAATATGTTTTTTGTTACTTTTAATTAGCTTGAAAGTATACAATCCCTGGC
The DNA here is from genome assembly GCA_004363605.1 of Indri indri. NCBI lineage: Eukaryota > Metazoa > Chordata > Mammalia > Primates > Indriidae > Indri > Indri indri. The sequence continues at coordinate 9,577 of RJWJ010006576.1, read as the reverse complement.
AATTTTTATGAAGGACACAATATAAAGGCACAGTGTACTGTAAATGTTGGCATAACCTTAACTATATCAACACCAAGTAACATTCAGACTCCCTCCATTAGCTGCAGAAAATAATTTGGCACTGATAAAATACTCCTTTGCTGTTTCCATCTCTCATGCTGTTGTAATCAGAATAAAAGTCGAGGAGGTTCTATATTTAGCTTGATCTCATGTGTCAGATCTAAGAAAATAAGGTGTTTCAAATAAAAATTCAATTCTAATAATATATTCAGCAAGTCTTTTTTTTTAATTAAAAGCAACTATATAAGTAGATCAGTACTTCAACTGCCCAGAGGTACAGAAATAAAATAATCTAACTGCTCATAAAATAATGCTTAAATAAGTCTCGTTTAGAAAGTAAGGGACTATTCATGGAAATATGTTCTCAGATTTGGGTTTCTGCAATCACTGCATCATATAACAATAGGTGGCCAGCATTTACATATGGGCCTCAACTATAATGAGCAGATTAAAAGTATTAAAGTCAAAACACATCCTCAAAGAGTGGCAACGTAACTGTCAGTATCTTCATTTTTTTTTAGTAACACAGAGAAGCAACCACTCCACCACAGTTAACAATGACATGAACTCAGATAAGATCCCTGGTAATGCTGATGACTGGAGCCAGACCAAGAAACAGCAGACAGTCTCTGAAAATAGTAATCAAAATTTACATCTGAGTCAGGTCTCTCTGCATAAGGATTTTCCTAGCAAGCTGAGGGGATGCCATGATTTCTACTAAGAGTTCAGTATAGGAGACCTGGTTGATGTCAGTAATTGCTTAAAGTAACACTCTTGTAAAATTTAAAATGTAACATCAAAAAGGAGATGAAAAGAGGTATTTAACTAGCATGTGGTCAAATCTTAACTACACTATGTAATATTCTTCCTGAGGGGCTATCATGTGAATTGAGGAAAAGTCTCTCCTGCATGCCGGAGGAGTGCAAACGAGCAGCTACCCAGGAAGAAAAGAAATTCTGTCTCACCTTTCTCAGTGAGAGGAAGGTACACGGCTCATGGCTCACAACGCATTTTGGATCTCCATGACCTGGCTCCAACTCACCAGTAACTTCTTTGACTGACTCGTCTTCTTCATTCACCCACCCTGCAAATAAGACTGTTCCCACACCACACTAACAAATGGGTCCACTGCTTCCTGCCATCCTTACTGCTCCTTCTTCCCTACCTACCTATCAAAAGCTGACCCATTCTTCAAGGTGCAATCCAAAGAACACCTCAGCAAGGAAGTTTCCCTGGTGCTTCTCAGACAGTACAGGACAGGACACAAGCCTCATTTCTGACCAAGGGAAACAACATGGGACGGCATGACCCAGCCTAATTCAAAGGGCTTCCCAGCCACTGAAATTGAGCCCATAACTGGATAAGGAGAGGGGCCTAACCATTTGCCTTGTGAGTTATGTTTTTCAGGGCCACTTGAGGAAAATACTGACACAGCATGACATGGCACCTGGCTGCAAAAGAACCAGACATCTATCCATATCTGACTGCCTCAAGCCAGAAGATCACCCACACTGACCTAACCTTGACTTTTCCTCATTATAATCTCGTTTTAATGCTAAAAATCACACCCCTGGGTGGAGATTTAACATGCTAATAAGACAGGGGATGCATTAAACCTGTGCACCTCTACATGCTTACATGGCACCCTTTTCCCAACCACGCCTCTTCAAAACTCTCTCCAAACTCCCCTCAGGAGCCAGCCGGAGGACTTTTCTTTTGTGTTGTCTCCCTTGCACTCAAACATAAGCCCTAATAAAGCCTTGCCTGTGACCCCCATTAGGCCTTTTAATTTCTATTGCATAGAGAGCCCAAGGGCCCATGCTGGTAACAATTCCAGACTCTCCATCCCAACTGCAGTACTTTCTCACATTCTATCTTGCCTTAAGTTGCCTGACTAGAGTGTGCTTTCTCTGATGACTGCATGTCCCTATCTCCAACAAGAGCTAGCAGTGCCACACCCACACACCTGGCTTTTGATGGTTACAAAAGAGGGAGGTTCAAGCCCAACACTTCCAAGTCCAATTATTAATAGCATTCTAAATTGCATTTGTGGAGCACAACTGGGCCCTGAATAAAAGTGGTCCAAGACTATTTGATGTTTCTAGCTGTGTGAGATGCAAGGTTAGACTAGGCAGAGTGGCATGTGTCCTGGGGCTCCCCTGAACATGCCTAAGCACAAATGTAATGTTATAATACTACACTCATCTTGCGGCTAATACAACTGAAAACACTAAAGCTCAACTCAAAGCGAGTCCTTACATGCTCAAAGTAAGGCTTTGATTCATTAGAAGGCTAAAATGTAATATAATATAGATAGATATTCACAGAGAAGTGTGAGTTAACCAGGAACAAGAACTGGTTACCAGGACAAAGCTGCCTTTATCAACCAGCCTCAATTCATGGTCCGGCATATTTATTTATAGTGCTAGTAAAGAATTTCAGTGATTTAATGAACTGGAAAGGATGATAAATTCTCAGTAATTCTCATGAAAGGAGGAAGACAGTCATATGAATAATCCCCAAAAAAGATAATTAAAAAGACTTTTTATGTGGCTCTGAAATGTGTTTAGTCTGTACTTAACGCTGAATCGATGAATTTCCACTACATTAGACACACCCAATCTTCAAACAAAGTCATAAAACAAGCCTGTGTGTACAGGGCCTCCCCTGCAAACAAACTGCACTGCTGGGATGGGCGGTGTCACGGATTACTACAGAGCGGCAGCATGAGTGGAAAAGTGTACTGCTTCCACACGTGCATCTGCGCGTCTTACTTTACTAAGAACTAGAGTGTGAAGTAATCAGTTGTTTAATTTTTTCAAAAAATAAAGAATTCTCAACTTCTATTTATTCCCTTACAATATTGGAGTAAGAATAAATGGAAATGAATGGTATCAATAGTAGAAAAGCTGAATATTTTACAAACAGCTGGAAAGTCTCTTGCTGGGTTGGTATGTTTGTGAAAGCAAACTTTTACCACCAGCAATGATTTTTAAAAACCATCAGTAGTGCTGAAAAGGTAAACAAACTGTTTAAAGTCATAGTTTGAGTTTTGTGTTGACAAAAAACAAAATTAAAACTGCTTGCATTTTCAAATAGTAAGTTCAACTAGCTATAAAAGTATATTTCCTGGAACGTGGGATGAGGTAAATTTTATACATTCTGTGTGCACCTGTTTGATGCGTGCATGACTTGAAAGTATTAAGCATTTTAAGCAGTTCTGAATTGCACTGGTTAAGAAAGTATCTAAAATAGGCATAAGTGACTGAATCCCTCTACAAGTTCCCAGCAACATCTGATAGTGGTAATGCATAACCAAAAACCCTCATGGGTTTTGCTCCAGACAGAAAAAAGAGTTTTCTCCAGGAACTCTGAAACATAAAAACTGCTCCACAGCCTGGCTGTGGGACTTTTCTTTTCACTACTGCTGCTGGTTCCTAAGCTGTTTGAAGGTCACTCCAGTGGACCCTGGGCAGCGGAAGGGAACATGTGCTGAAGGACCTGTCAAATCACCTTACTCTCCTCCCATTCCTCCCCCTACGCACACCTGAATAATGGTGGAATTAGGCATAGTGGTGAAAGAGCCTGGGTTAACGCGAATTAACTACTGTGCATTTCTTTGCAATAATCAATGTATTGGTTTATGGAGAATCTCTCGGAAATCCAACAGTAAAAATTATTGATTTTATTAACTCTGGACCCTTGAGTACACACCTTTTTAATATTCTGTGTCATAAAATGGGAAGTATGCATAAAGCATTTCTGGTGAAATTGAAATAGAACAGTTGCTTTGAGAAAAAACACTTGTGCAACTGTGTAACAAATCAAACCAGCATTTTTTTTTCTTGAAACACCATTGTTATTTGAGAGAATAAGCAAAGTATGCTTATTCACTTAGGTATTTGGCAGACATTTTCTCAAAAATGAAGTGAGCCTGTCACTTCAAGAAAAACTGAGTATTTATTGCTGATGGTAAAATTCAAGAAAAATCAGAATTTGGAAACCTTGATTAAGCCACCATGAGCCTGACAGCTTCCCAATATTTAAAAGACTGCTCTGATAAAAGTAGTGATAGTAAATGATCATGACTTTTTGATATTATATAATGAATTTGTCAACATTTGAAAGATCTGCATAACTCAATGAACCAATGTTGTATAATAACAATGCAATTACAGTACAGAATCATGCTTGGGTAAAAGATCCATTCAAAGTACAGGACAGACCAATGGACTTTGAGTATAACAAAAAAGTTCACTGATACAGTTTTAGATTCCAGATGGCAATTAACCTTTAAGAAACTACCACTTAGCAAGTTTTGATGAGGCATCAAATATGAACTATTATCCAAAAATGCTATTAAATATCCTTTCTTTTCCGGCTACGCATCTATGTCAGGCCAGATTTTCCTCATATGCTTCAATCAAAACATTTATTTTTAAATTAATATTTACAATTTTTCTCTGTTTCAATTTCTATTCCAGTAAATATCAATAGATATGATATTGAACAAATTTTCTGGGCTTTCCAAAATAATTAAGAGTACAAAAGGGTCCCAAGATAAAAAGGTGTAAGATCCACTGATGCTCAGCTTCATAAGGAGTTTGGATTTTATTGCAAACGTCATGGTAAGCCACTAGAGGTTATTAACAAAAAGATTCTTAAGAAACTCTACATGATCAGGGCCAGGTTTTCACATACACCCTGCTTTTTCATTTCACTCTCCTAGAACATAACTAATTTTCGGAGCATAATTCTCAACGATTCATACTAAAATATTTTTTTTCCACATTGTAGACAGAATGGAGGACACAAAAGAAAGACAACAATCTCTAACACAAAAATTAATAGCAGTCAAGGAACTACTATTCTGTTTGTTCTATGGCATCGTTTGGCATCTTGGCATTGACCCAATCTCAGAAAATTCACAAAATAGAGGGTATAAGACCATTATTAATTGACACCCTCATTGAAGACCTTAAGAAAACAATTTTAAATCAGCTTTGAAGTAGACAACTATCCCTAGAAACTTTACATAAACCAGCAAGACAGAAGCAAATATCTCTCTCTGCTTTTTCCTGTATCACATTTCCTTAGGAGAATTAGGGATAGCAACCTAAGTAAGCATGGCTGCCAGCGTTTAAGACAATTTGTTGTTCACTTTTTCTTTCATTTAATAAGACACATATTAGGCAGAATCTGCCTCCTCCACAGTGCCATTTTAATATTATACCATAGCTAAACAGTATGGTATCTGACACTATACAATATGAAAATCTTCCTATATACTAAACAGAAGATAATGGTTTGTTGGAAATAAAGCTTAGGTTGGGTCTCTGCAAAAGTCCAAAAGAAATATTTAATCTACCAGTAGTAACTTTTCATTTAAAAATGCACTTGACCACTGAACAACATGGGTTTCAATTGCATGGGTCCACTTATGTGCAGATTTTTTCAATGAATACACTGGAAATTTTTTTGAAGATTTGCAACAATCTGAAAAACATGCAGATGACTAACTGCACAGCCTAGAAAGAAACATCTAAAAGTTTTTTTAAAAATTAGGTATGTCATAAATGCATAAAGTATAGTCTATTTTACCATTTACTACCACAGAATATACACAAATCTATTATTAAAAGTTAAAATCTATCAAAACTTATGCACATGCAGACTGTACACAGTGACATTTACAGTGCAGAGAGATGTAAACATAAAGAGGCATTAAATCATAAATGCATAAAATTAACAGTACATACTGCAATACTGTAATAATTTCATAGCCACCTCCTGTTGCTACTGTAGTGAACTCAAATTTTGTATGAACCTAAAATGTCATGTGACCCTAATCATCTCTGCATAAGCATTTCATCTCTCTACTAAATCACATATTGCAATAAAATGTGATTTCTCATGGTTCTCGCATATTTTTCATCATGTTTAGTGTAATACTGTAAACCCTGAATAACACCAGGGGATCCATACAAACTGCCACTAGTGATGCTGGAAGTTCTCCCAAGAAGCAGAGAAAAGTCACGACATTACAAGAAAAAGCTGAATTGCTTGATATATACGTGTACATTGAGGACTGAAGCTGCAGTTGCCCTGCAGTTAAGACAGACGATTCATCTTGTAAACAGATGATATAAAGTTATGGTATAGATAAATACAGTATAATACCATAAATATAATTTTCTTTCTTATGGTTATCTTATTAGTAATAACATTTTCTTTGCTCTAGCTTTATTGTAAGAATACAGTATATAATAGATATAACATAAAATATATGATAATTGACTGTTTATGTTATCAGAAAGGCTTCTAGTCAACAATACGCTACCAGTAGTTACGTTTTTAAAGTTTTTGGTGAGTCAAAAGTCATACACAGATTTTCAACTCTGCATTCAGGTTGGGGGTGTCACTACCTCTAGCCTACTAGTAGTTCAAGAGTCAACTCTAGTCTTCTAGAGACTACAGTTGAGACTAGAGACTATTAACTGTAGTCTTCAGAGACCTAAAGTATACAGTAGCTAGGGCCAAAATTAGTCCCTCACTATAGAGTAGTTACGTTTGCCGGTGCTTGGTAAGCAAGACCACCACATTCAAAAAACTAGGTAAGTAGATGAAATGACATGGCAATTAAAAAAAAAACCAAAAACTTTCACAAAGGCAGCAAATACAGGAGTCTCTAACGCAGATGCAGAACTTTAAAACAAAGTGTGTTTTCCAACTAAGCCATCCATTAATGTCCTAAATTGAGGGAAGTGTGATTCATCATCAGAAAGGTAGGTAGGTCAGTGCTTGCCACTCAGCCTTCATAGGTAGTACTGACTGTTTAGGGTTCAATATAAAATACATTTCTAACAGTGTTATTTTCAAAAGAATGAGTCTTCATTCTTCGGAAGGCAGATCTAATCAGAGTTTCAAAGACAAGGCAAATTTATCAGGTAGATGCATTCAGAATAATAGTGCTTTGTGAAATTTTATTTCTAATATGTGTGGTAATCATGGCTAGAATGTTTACACCCTCTAATTAAATATGGGACTGTTCTTGCTCCTATACTATTACAGAAAAATTAAGTAGAGATAAAATATACATAAGAAACTAGCTACATATTGAGAAAAAAGATAAAATTGAAGAAATTTTCACATTTTATGTTTGGGTAACAGCTATTGGGTTTATGCATTTCTAAAGACACACATATGTTTTCTGTGTATTGTCTATTCTTCAGTTGCTTAAACTGTCTCTAAAATAATCTTTTTTCTTGCAAATCACACCGCTTATTTACACAGCAATTGCAACAGTACAAATTGTACAAATATTCTTGCTCTATTAAAAAAGAAAGAGAAGGAAAAGGAGTCTGATATTTTTGAGACATCCTTGGATGTAAAGGACACAACGGGAGCCTACAAACACAGTAAGCAAAACTTTAACTGCTATGATGATTGCTGTACTGATGATACAATGTTCTCTTGTCTAGGAAACTGAAGGTAAAAAACTGGGATCCTTAGATTTTGTGGATTTAGTATCACATTCAAATATGTGCCTCTGTGTGGCTCTGGAGGGTTTCAAAATCACCTTGTAGAAGTGATTTCAGCAAGAACCTCAGAGGAAAAAGTCTTAAAGGGGGTGTGAAAAATGTCCAGAACAGCATGAAAGCATTAAATGGGGGAAACAAAAGATTATAGTCCATTTTAAGAGACAAACACTTGCAGACCAGTTAAAGAACAAAATGCAGTAACAGTACATCACTGATATTTACCAGGGAACCCAGACATGCTACTAAAATCTCCAGGGTGATTCCACTGCCTAACCTTAGTTAAAAACCGACATCCAAAAACAGCAGATTCTAGAATACAATTCATATTATTCAGATGTGAATCAAGGCAGCTGACCAGGCTTTTTTTTCAGTTAAGTGACCTGGTCCTACACATTAGCAGAGTTTAGTACTTTACAGACAGTACCCTATTTAATCCTCATAACCAGTCTCTGTATTATCTCTATTATAAATTATACACGTTCTAGAACTTCTCCTTTGCTGGTGAGATGCTAAATCAGCAATATCAGATCCACAAATACCAAAGGACTATGCATATGCTGCTTTATGAGAAATTCACTGAAAAAAAAAAATGGAGAAGTCATTCATTCAAAAAATATTTACTGAGCACTTTCTATGTGCTAGGCACTTGGGACACACTAATAAACACACATAAAAAGCTTGTCCTCAGGGAGCTTACAGCAGGGGTAGGGAAGAAAGGCAATTCACAAAAAATAAAATAAATATACAGTAATTTAAAAGGTAATAGATGCCACGGAAAAAGAAAATGTAGAGCACTGCAAGAGGGGTATGGGGTATATCCTGTATTTATAAATAGAGTAGACCTCACTAACAAGAAGTTATTTTAATGAGGACACGAAGGAGGTAAGGAAGATGGCCATATCTGGGGGGTGAGGAAGGAAAATTCAGAGCAAAAGACCTAAGGTGAGAATGTGCCTGCTGTGTTCAAAGATCAGCAAGCAGGTAAGGATGGCTGGAGTGTGAAGCACAAGAGGGAGAGAAGTGGCAGAAGAGATCAGAGTTAGTGGGATCCAGGTTGTGTAGAATTTTGTCAATCATTATAAGGAATCTGGCCTTAACTCTGACTGACATAGGCCACTGGAGGGTTTTAAGCGTAATTTGACTTATATTTTAAGAAGATCACTCTGCTGTTATGTTGATTAAAAAAAAGGAGAAGCCAGGGAAGGAGAAATGAGACCAGTTATTTGTTAGGAGGCCATGGCAATAATCCAAGCAAGAGATGCTGGACACTTGGACAAAAACCCTGATAGCAGAGATGGGAAAAGTGGTTAAACTCTGAATTCTGGATACATTTTGAAGAAAGAGCAGCAAGATTTGCTGACAAACTGGATATAGATAGCATGGGAGAAAAGAAAAAAAAAGAGTCAGCATGCTCCAAGTTTTTTGGCTTAAATAAATTGAAAAATTGAGCTGCTACCCGCCAAACTGGGGCAGGCTGCAGGCGGAGCAGGTTTGCAGAGGAAGATCAGAAATTCAGTTTGGGTCCTATTAAGATTGGGATGTCTTTCACATAGTCAAGTTAGGAAGTCAAAATAGTCAAGTTAAGAAGTCAAAATAGTAGTTGGAGCTGTCCGATGTGGGAGTACACACTTGGGATCCGTAAGCAGCTACATGGTATTTTAATTAAAGTCCTGTGACTACTTGTGACAATAGGCCTACAAGAACTGAGCCTTGGCACATTCCAAATTAACTGGTGATGAGAAGTGAAAACCAGAACAAATGTAAAAACAAGTGAAGAGAGGCCGGGCGCAGTGGCTCACGCCTGTAATCCTAGCACTCTGGGAGGCTGAGGCGGGTGGATCGCTCAAGGTCAGGAGTTTGAGACCAGCCTAAGTAAGAGCGAGACCCCGTCTCTACTAAAAATAGAAAGAACTTATCTGGACAATTAAAAATATATATATATAGAAAAAATTAGCTGGGCATGGTGGCTCATGCCT
>RJWJ010006575.1:19996-61936 GCA_004363605.1 Indri indri | reverse complement strand
GTTATCCAAATAATGTTCAGCTCATGATAGCTTTGTGATTATAGCCATTGAATGGAAATGGATGTATTTTGCTGTTTGGAATAAGATTACCCATTGAGTCAAATATATATTTATTCCTGGACCAATATCATATGAGTGGCTGATGACATTGAGATGCCATCTAGCAGGGCTCCTCCAATATAGTTCATCATGTCAGCACGGCCAACAATTTAAAATGTTCTGAGTCTATAATATATGCATCCATAAAGCATCATATTTCTAATCGATGCAAATAATATTTTCCTGTGCTAAGCCCAGAGTTAAATTATAACATGCAGCATAAGATTAATGGGCCATTTTTTCTTCATCACTTTGTTAAATCACTTAGTTTGGAAACCATTCAGAAGGATGTGAATTGGAGCTGTGCTGAGCAGTTGGAATGAGATTCTGCTTTTGATGAAAGTATTCCCACGTCTGCCCCTACTTCTAGCTTCTTAGGAAAGAAGAAAAAGTTTCTTCTAGAAAACATCACATGTTTATAAGCTGGCTCATAGAATATGCATGGAGAAATTGTGTGTCTTCTAAGCTAAGCCTATCTTGGCATCTAAAAGAATTTTTACCTACCATTTCATAAAATGAACATTTGAGTCTGAGCTGAGGTCTTATGTCATTTGATTCCTGGATCACTTTCACGAATAGATTTTGCTTGAGACTAAGTTGGAACTCAATATATTAATATTATCTGCATTGCAGTCTGTCTAGCTGATGTGCGTAATCTAAAATGCAAGTTGCTTGAGGGCAGGTCTATACCTGCATCATCAGGATAGCCCTGACGCTGAGCTCAGTGTCCAGCATTTAGGAGACACTCAGTAAATATTTGTACTGAGGTTTGCTTCCCACCTTTAGAGAGAGGCAGGACACCTGTCCACACTTGTGTCCTGTGAACACTGAATACCAGAATCTTGATACATTATTGTTCAGTTCCCTTTGTGTGCAGGCTGATGGGGCAATTTGGTACTTAGAATGCCCATCTCTTCTCATTTTCCTGTAGAATAACTCTTCTTCCTTGAATAGTTAAGTCCCATTATTGACTCCTTGAGATTGAATTTATTACCTCCTTGCAAAGAGAATTTATTTCTTCATCAACTGTGCTCTATGTTATGTGTGTGTGTGTGCACACTCTATGACAACAGCTATCACTTCGTATCATAGTTATTTACTTAAGTGTTTGCTTGCTCAGAAGGAATTCTGAGTGCAGTGCATTTCTTTTTGACTTTTATCAGCAGCAAATTACTCCAACAAATAGTTGGTGCTCCTAAGATGCTGGCTGAATTGAATCACATTATATTGCCAATATATAGATGATAATGTCCCTTTGTTCTTCTGACTTCCAGCTAGGAGGTCGGCTGGAAACTAGTCCTAAAATTTCTATAATTCACACTGCTGAACAGCTTCTTTAGTTATTCTGTACAGGAATCAGTACTGCATGTTCTAGTAGTTCTGAAGGTGTGGTGCTCAGACCAGCACATCAGCATTGTGTGGGAATTGGTTAAAAATGCAAATTTTGGGGCCCTGCTCTAGACCAACAGAATCAGACATCCTGGGATTTGAACCCCCACGTCTGTGTTTTAACAAATTCTTCAGGTGATTTTGATGCACACTGAAGCTTAAGACCCACTGGTTTAAATCTACAGCTTCAGGTTTAGGCTCTGGACAGACCTGACTCCCAGGCTGCACTCAACCACTGCAGTGATCTTGAGCAAGTGACTTCTGATAGGCTCTCTCCATTTTTGTCCCTTGCTTTGCTAAAAGTGATAATTGCATTAGATTAATGCATTCACTGCACTCCGGAGAGTGCCTGAACAGAGTACATGTTCCATAAATGCTAGCTGTTACCACTGTCATCATTCAGAACTTATTGACTCAGCCTGAACACACACTTCTAATAGATGTAATAATGTGGTTTGTAAAATTAGCAGCTTAGAAGAAATATAGTAAGAAATTCATTAGAAGGGTTTCAGCAGGAAATCGGTGATACACTGAAAAGGATAATTTGAAGAAGATGTAGGGAAACGAGATAGTATAGCATTACAGGGTCAGTAAAAGCTTGGCTACTTTTATCATTCTAGGCCTGGGGGAGGGGAGAGAACTGAGGTATTGCTGGAGAGTGGGGGCCTCCCCATAGAGGGGAGGATGCAACCAGCCCTCAGCAACTTGGCAGGGAGGTAGTCAAAAGAATAAACAGCCTAACTTCACTGTTCTCCCACTTTTTCTCCAATATCCCATGGGCTCCCTCCATTGGTGAACCCAAAGAGAAACCATAAAGTAAGGACACCCATTAAAGCAGGCCATGCAAGGCATCTAGAGCACAGGGATGGATGGAGAAAGAGTCTGGAAGGGCCAATAGGATGTATTTGCCACAGGGCATAAGCCTTCTGTAAAATCACTTGCCATTCTCATGTAATTCCCATCCTGAAGCATACAGGAACAAGTGTTTACTGCTGACTTGGCAGATCCAGGAGGCTTCAGGGTAGACCTGGTATTTGAATAGGGCTTAAAAGGAAGATTAGAATCTTAATGGAGAGTATGGAGTGGGGATTGGTGAAGAACCAAGGAAAGGGAGAGTTTCACTCCAAGTGGAGAGAAAGCAATGGCACAGGGACAAGAAAAAGCAGGGCGTGCAGTACAAACAGCAAATGTTCTTCATGTGACTGGAGCAGAAATGGAATAGTCGAAGGGTAGACTTAAGATGGAGTCAATATTTGAAGAACATCAGCATACCCTCCTTTAACCTCAATTTCCCCCTTATACTCTCTTCCCCAAGACTGGGAGAGTAGAAGTGAACATGACTTGGGTGGGGAAAGAGAGTAGAATTGTGAGTAGTAAGACCTTGGGGAAGCTGGGTATGTGATGGGTGGTGTTGCCACAGCGAAACATGGGCGTGTGGTTGTGACAAATTCAGGCTGAGTTCTTGACTCCATGACTTCTGTTAAGTTACTTAAACCCACTAGGCTTTGGTATCCCAATCTGTAAAATGAAGATAAAATCTGGCTTCCTCAAGTGTTGCTGGGAGGATGTAATAAGAAATGGAGGCAAGAGTTGGGTCCACTAATGAAGTCTTAAAACACATGAGCTTAGGTGATGGTGATAAGAACAGCACTTCCTATGTGCCTGATGCTGCTTGCGTTCTGTTATGTATCTTTCCTCGCTTAGCTTTATCTGTTTCTATAGACGAGACACAAGTGATGACTCACTTGTGAGGAAAATATCAAAGGGGAAACGTACCAGAGTATTAATTCTTAATGAGCCTGTCAGCTTTATACATAACACAGGGCATGCAAAATACCCGACAAAGAGCTGGGCATAAAATACTCCATTGGACAACTTTTGATGAAATATTAACTAAATAAAGAGGCAAAAACAAGTTGAGGACTTTTGGAGGGCATGTGGTAGTAATAGTGGTATAGTGTGGTGTCTTTTGAAAGCTCTAAGGTCTCAAGAGGCCAAAAAGAATACCAGGAAAGGGTGAAAAGTTCTCTCTGAAAGTTCTAGGAAAAACCAAGTTGCTAAGATTACAAAATGGGAAATCCTAAAAGGTCAAGTTACTCATAGGCCTTCTTAAAAATGGGCCTATGAGAAATATTTATAGTGTTTGGATGCCAGGAAAAAGGAAAAACACTGGCTTCATAAATGGGTGATTTATTTCAGACAAACTCGCTAATGATAAAAATAAGGATAATTTGATGGACCTTATTGAGAGTTGCATTGACCAAACTGATACTAAAGAGCCTAGACACCAATATATTCATGCTTTTAGTCTACTCATTTTGGAGGTAAGCAAAGAAAGCATCTGAAAATTTAAGGGGCTTTTATCCAAGGTCACACAGTTAATTAGTGGTTTATGCAGGACATAAATTCATTCGTAAAATCCTCAGGTCAGCATCCTTTCAGAAGTCATATATTTGCCTTGTCAAAAATAGCATGAATTTACTTCCAGCAAAAATGCATAACAAAATAACTGGGATAAGAAAGGATACGGATGTAACAGCTAGTGTAAGAATCCAAAAATAGAGATAAAAAGTAAAGCAATTATTGGTTAAGAGAATGTATAAATTCAAATAGAAAGAGGATATGGTTAGAGATGGCAATTTGAAAATAGGGAATCCCCAAAAGTAAAATTTCAAATTACAAGCAGTTTGGGGACCTTCAAGAGGTTTTATAGATTGACTACAACAACAGGTTAAGAATAAACTATGGGGCTGATACATAGAGAACAGCCTAGAAAACAAGCATTCCAGAAAAGTCATATCTGTTTGAACTGATTGGGGGACATGAAAACAGTGTTTTAAAAGCACAGAATCAATACAACCATTTGGTAAATAATACAAGGTATTTTGCTTCTACATTAATTTGTGCACAGAAGCACCCCTTAACACTGAAAATGAACAAAAATCCATAATTCTGATACTGTTTTGAAAAAACAAAAAGCTAACTTTTGCCTTGAGCAGGCAGGTTAAAGATGAGGCCATAGACATTTGGGAAGAGAGCATTCTTGAAAAAAAATTATATTACCATTTATTAGCTAGCTATGCCAGATTTGAAAGGTGATCATATAAAAAAAGAGAAGTTAACTATTGATTTTTAAAATGTAATGTGTTGGCCAAAAGAGAGAAGCTTGTAGAGACTTAAAGTGTTCTTTTAAGGATATATTTGAATGTCATTTCAAAAAATAAACACATTTCCCATAACCATGCAGTGAGGTTAATGGGAAAATGCAGGTGAAAGCTTTTTGGCCCAGAGGAGTTTCATCAGGGCAAGGCATTATTGTTTAACACACCACAACCCAGCCTGCCAGTGCCAGACAGTGGCTATTTTTACACGATCCAGGGCAACATTCACAGTATTTCTGGCATTAGAAGCTGGCAAAGATAATTTTGTTTGCATTTTCATGATGCCTTCTCTATTTAAACTGAATAATCCCTCATCTACTAAACTGAAAATTAGTTTTCTTCATCCATAAAATAAAGTTTTATTCTCCAGGTTTAGTTTTCATAACTCTTAGAGCTCTGAAATTAATGATAGGAATTATATTATATTTGCATTTATTTTTATTGAGGAGTTAACTAAGGGTCATTTATGTAATTAAATATGAGTTAATGACAGATGCCATAAAATGAATAATCAGCAAGCAAGTTTTCTTTTAAAATCACACATATTAATTACATAACAAGATCCATCTGAGAAGTAAAAATATTAATAGGTATAATTCAATTGTTTAAAGAGATTTTTTCTTTCTACCAGTTTGGCAATAAGCAGATTTAAGTCAGATAATTTGAAACAAAATGTTTTCTTTTTTTCTTCTTGGTTTTGTTTTGATTTGTGACATACAAATTTGTAACATACATAAAACCTTTTGTGAGGCCTTTGGTAATACACCAAAATGAATGAGTTTTTAACTTTGTATTCACTAGTATTTCTGTTGCTTTAAATTTTTTCTTCCAGCTTTAATCTTTACTGCTTCCATTTATCTTTATATTTAGAAATAATGCATTTTTCTCAAGATTGCAATCTCAAGGAAGTCCTCTTAAGTTTCTCTTTGTTGGACTTTCCCCTTGGAGCACTTACACATTTTCGTATGTTTCTAATTTTCTACACGTTTCATAAGAACTTTTCGGTCTTAAGAACTCTTTTTATTTGCCTCACCGAGACAAGATTTATGGGGATTTCCTTGAGCTTCAGCTGGAAAGAAAAACTAATTTTTATATGAAAAGGCAAAGGCTTTGTGCAAAGTTAATTAACATTATATGTAAGTTGCACTAATTTAGGAACTTCAATCAGACCAACCTGTTCTTCACCTCTAGATTAATGTCCACCACAAAGCACATACTGCCAATACATAGCATTGCCTTGTATTACTACGAATCCAGGGGAAATTGTTTTGTCTTTTGGCAAAGAACATTAGCTTTTTACACATATTTTTAAAATGACAGCTATCCAAAAATCAAGCAGAAAGATTATACACGAGTACAGAGAAAAAAATATATATATATAGGCAAGCCCAATGTCTGGGTCAAACCTTTTGGTTATTTAGAGGGAAAATTTGGATCCCAAGCCCAAATTTATAGGTTTTTAGAGTTATTGAAGTATATGCCTTTAGTTTATAGATAAAAAATCTGAGTTATAGAAAATTCAAGTTAAATGAATACAAAGCTTAGAACTAAGATTCTACTACCCCAAATACTTGGATAATCTTGTTCTGTAAACTGTTGGTTCACTATTGTGAACCAACAATCATCATTTCTTTAAAATATAATTTTAAGAAGCCTGTTTTTAATTGTTTTAGAATTATTAGTTAGCATGCCAAGTAAATAATCGTCCATCTTTATCCAAAAGTACATTAAAAATTCTAACTCTTAAAAAATCTAGATGTTAAATCTTATCCCAAAGGTGGTCTACTCCAACTTTTCAAATTGACTTTTCTCCCTTTGTAGGTGTAAATAGTTGGTTTTGTTTGTTTATCTCTCACTGTAAAAGTTTCTATCTTAAAAGCTGATTTCTATTTGCTGCCTTCCCGTGGGTGACATGGCAACAATAGTATTGTATCAATTTTGTTTCTGTTTAAATTTAGAGGTTGTATATTTCTACTGTGTCCTGCAATAATGTTAAATATTTTTTATAGTGCATATAACTCTTACCATATTGTTTATCTTTAGTTTGTTTTTAGGATATCTACACAAATTGGACCTGATAGCTTGGTTAATATTGCCCTATCATCAATGTATATTGTTCCTCTATTTTCTATTACATATATTTTAGTCCTGCCATTCCTCTGCCAGCTTTAATTCCTTTCCTTTCTCCTCCATAGCATCACTTAAATCATTTGATATGCAATCTCCCAACCTGTCTTTCACACTTTGTATATATTTTTGAAAAACTGGATTGTTTTGTGTTTACTACTTTGTGCAAAAATAGTATTGACTGGAAATCTCATCCTATGTCTTAGTTTTACCCCACATATTTATAGCTTTAAAATATAAATAGGTCGCTCCATAGAAATTTAGTTTATTGCTTCTGGCCACTGTCTCATATTTCACCATATGTTAATACGTTTTGCTTATCCATTACCCAAGCAATGAGCACTTAGGCTGCTTTCAACACTTTACTTCCACCATAAAGCAAAAATAAACTCTTTTTACATGTCTCCTGGAGGAACATGGCAGAGTTGCTCTAGGGTTTACATTCAGAAATGAAATGGCTGAGGTAGAAGTTGTATAACTACCTTAATTCACATATTATTCCCCAGAATTGCTTCACCATTTACCTCCCACCAGCAGTTACTGACAGTTTCTCTTTCACCATATACTTTGCAACCACATGATATTAGTTTGCATTCTTACTTTTGGTAATCTGGCATATCTCAATGCATATGTAATTATTTTTTTTTCTCTTAGAGACAGGGTTTCTGTCTGTCACCCAGGCTGGAGTGCAGTGGTGCAATCATAGTTCACTGCTGCCTCAAACTCCTGGGCTCAAGTGATCCTCCTACCTCAGCCGGCTGAATAGCTGGGATTACAGGCATGTGCCATCATGCATGACTAATTATTTTTAAGTTTTTATAGAGATGGGGGCATCTCACTATATTGCCCAGGCTGGTCTCGAGCTCCTGGACTAAAGCAATCTTCCCGCCTTGGCCTACCAATCACTGGGATTACAGGTGTGAGCCACGGGGACTGGACTGTAATTTTTGTTTTAATTCTCCATGTTTCTAATAATATTGAGTCTTCATATACTTTTTTGTCTTTCATGTTTCCTCTTCTATGAGTTGCCCATTCATAACCTGTGCTTGTTTTTCTATTAAATGTCCCTTGTTTTCAATTAGATTTGTAGGAGTTCCTTTATATTCAGATTCGTCTGTTATCCATTTGTAGATCGCATATATCTTCACCCAATCACTTGTTTTCAACTCTGACTTTGGCGCCCTTTATTGTACACAAATCTCTAATATAAAAATAGTTAAATTAATCAGTTTTTCCTATACAATATATCCTTTTTTAAAAAAATCTATTTTATTCCTTACCCTGAAATCACAAAGATATTCTCTTGCAGTTTCTTTTATTCTATGTTTTACCTTTCACATTTAGCTCTTAATCCCATTGAATTTTAGTTTTGTACATAGTACGAGATTGCACAATACAGTGGTTAGTAGAATGGGCTCAGAGGACAAGACTATTTGGGTTTTGATCGGATTGAAGTCCTAACTCTGCCATGTACTTCTTAGATTAGTCACTTCAATCTCATGCTTCAGTTTTCTCACCTGTAAAGTGAGGATAATAGTTTATGCCTCATAGGATTTTTTCTGTGTGTGAAGATTAAGCAAGCTGTATAACGCTTAGCACAATATAAATTATATTTCTAGGTTAGAATTCGGCTCTATATCTCTTCATATAATGAGCCTGTTTCCCCAAAAGCTGTAATTCAACATTTTCAACAGGACTATGATGCTACATCTTTCAAGCACTTCCCATTTATATATGTCTCTAATTCTAGCCCATCTGTTTAGTTGCGTTTTCCATTTCTTGCAACAGCATTACAACGTTTTTAATCATGACTTCCTAATATATCTTAATATCTGGTAGGGCAAGTTATCCATCATGGTCTTGCTTTCCAAAACTGCCTTAGTTATGTAGTGAACTTTATTCTTCCAGAATTAATTTCAGAATCACTTTTCATGCTGTCTCTCAAAAAGAAGGTTGGATTTTGATTGGAATTGCATTTAATTTATAGATTAATATGAGGAGATTCATATTATTAGTGTTAAGTCATCTCATCCACAGCTGTGGTATACATGTGCATTACTCAAGTATCTTCTCACAGAGAGTTAAACTTTTTACTATGAAGATTTTCTACATTATTAGATGAAGCTCCATATTCTCTATAGTTTTTGTTGATACTACAAATGTATCTCATATTCTAGCTGGTTATTGATTCCATTTGGGCTCTTTTCTTAGATTTAATAGCTCATTTGTTTTCTCAGGTTTCTAAATAAATGATAAAAGTATCCATAAAATGACATTTTAATCTATTAATGATTTTAATCTTCTTAACCTTCTCTCTCTTTCTCTTTCTCCCCCCTGCTCCAGCTTATGTGTGCCAATTCCAGTAATATTGGAAATCTTTGTCTTGATTCTCTCTTTAAGGGAAATGCTAAAGATAAATTTCATTAGTATTATATGTGTGGCATATATTTTTGGTATACAGCCTTTATTTAAAAAGTAGCTCTTGTCTGGATCAATATATTTATAAAATTTACTTCATCCAATAAGTTTTGAACATCATCAGGTGCTTTTAATTTTTTATATCTAATAACATGATTATATGATTTTCTCCCTTTATTTAGCTTATACAGTGATTCACAGTAATGATTTGTTGATATTGAACCAGCCTTGCATTTTCTGGAATAAACCTAATTGACCATATTGTATTATTGTATAAGTTAGCTCTCGTTGCATTATCAGCCACGTCAAAACAGTGACTTAAAAGAGCAATCGCTTGACAATTTAAGACCAGCTTCATCTTGGAAGCTTTTTCTTCTGAGTTCATCTGGCTCATTCACATAGTTCAGCTAGCTGGTAAACCAGCAGGGTGAGGGCTGGTCAGAGAAAGCCTCACTTTTGCGTTTGGTGGTTGACTCAGGCAACTGGGGCACCTGGTCCACATGCCTTTAGACTCCAACAGGCTAGTCCGTGGCAACGGGGCTCCAGCAGCTATGAGACAGGTCAAGCTCTTCTGCTGTTGTCTCATTGGCTAGAGCAAGTTATGTGCTGCAGCCTAAAGTCAGTGCTGAAGTGGGTCACCCAGGGGCGAGGCTGCTGCAAGGAGGATTGTGCCATCATTTTTGAAACATCCTGTCACAATATTTTAAAAATACTTTACAATTCTGTAGAGTAATATTACATTCAGTTTTTTGGTTTCTAACTTATAAGGGAAATTTGATTGATTTTTTCTTTTTTTTTGTATTGTCCTTATTTAGTTTGATACTCTTCTTCTGCCTCCAACCCCCTCATTGTGACCTGGGGGCATTTAAATAGATCGACGGGAATAGAAATGAGTATTACATCTTAAATCACATAGACTCGGACAAGTGGTTCCCATCATGCACTGAAGATGTTCTCCTGACTTTGATCTCACAGTGGACTCTTGAACCTGTATGTACATGGAGCATTTTTAAGAAGGGTAATATGCAGTATGTCTCATTTATACCTTAGCATTTTCCCTATGTTTTAAGCTACCATACAAGGAATTAAAATCATTTAAAAGTATCTTTAGTGTTCAAAGAAAGTTTCTCTAAATATACCTTGCATTTTTACCTTGATGCATTTTTAACATCCTTATTGAGGTATAATTGATATACAAAGAACTGCACATATTTAATGTGTGCAATTTGATGAGTTTGGACATATGTAAACATCCATGATACCATCACCACAATCAAGGTAATAAACATATCCAACAATTCCCAAAGTTTCCTTAGTGCATTTTTATCATCAATAGCAACTAAAAGTAGACTAAAGATGTTCATATTTCTTATAATGCATTCTATTTTTTAAATTAAAAATACTAAATGCTTGAAAAAAATAAAAATACAAAGTATAAAGGGAAAATTCTTCATCACCCCTGTCTCTCATCCTCACAGGTGAAACTGCTATAAAGTTAGGATATCAATTTTAAAATGTTCATCAGATGAGAATTATTTTTAAAAGACCATGGGGATATTTTCTCATTGAAGGGTTATGTTGAAGAAGGTAATCAACAGTCCGATCTCTAATTCAAAAATTATTGGCAAGAAGCAGTGCTCTAATAATGCAGTCTCAAATCAAACAACTATAGTTAGAACTAAAGACAAAGTTATAGATCATTGGCTCCAAATTCACATTTTTCATCTGAGGAATGTGAAAATCATAAATCATTGAATGATCTCTAATTATTTCTAAGTAATTCCACAATGCCATTTCCCCCTAGTTGGACCATGATAAAGAGTGGAGTTAGAAGAAGGAATAAGGCTCTTTTGGCTTTAAGAAATCATGGAAAGAGGCAAATTATTCATTGTATCATTTCCTGGTAGACAGAACTCTTCCAGGAACAAGTGTCTCATTAAAGTAGGGAAATGTAAGACATTATCTAGAAAAGTACAAAAATATGTTTCCATTCAACCTTATTCAGGGCAAACACATTTTAAAGTTCATTTGTTTTATATACTATTTTAGATTATAAAATTGCTTTGTCTTTAGGAGACAGTTTCTTTCGGCCATGTGGGTTTGTTCTCAATTTATTCCTCCCTCCTCTCTCTTTCTCCTTTTCTCCCTTACTTGCTTCTTATTAGCCAATTGGAAAGAAAACTACATATACCTTACATATGCTAAACTGCAATAACAAAACCCAAAAATATAACTAATTTTTTTTAAAGATGACAGCAAGCAAGAATATTTTTTAGCCTCAGAATCTTGGGAAAGTGGAAGGAATTTCCGGGTTCTTTCTGCCAAAAAGTAGATTGGAAGCTGGCAGCTCTTTTTTCTAATGCAGGGATGCTAGTTGAGCCTTTATTTTGTTTCTAAGAGAACAGTCAGCTTATACGGTTCTTATACAAGTTTATCTTTACCTTCGGAAATTAATAATGATGAACAGAATTCTATGTACTTAGATGATGTCTCTTCTTTTCTTCTCATGGGCTTAAGGCACTTAAGCTTACAGTCCAGACCTGTTTAATAACCCTGACATGGAAAAAAGGGGCAGATGGTTTTTTCCACATTTCACAGATGAGGATACTGAAGTTCGAAGGGGCTAAGTGACTCAGCCACGTTCATTCTTCGAGGTGATGCCAGCACCAGAAATAGCACCTCTATTCCCTCGCTCACTTGCATTTGATTCTCTGTCCACTGGTCCACTCTGACTATTTAAATTCACTGTACCTGCCCTCACATAGTCTCTGAAATGTCCTTTCGTTAGGACACTAAGACTGTGACAAGACTGACTAGATACGAAGAATGCTGTATAAAAGGATCAGCCTTTTTTATTGACTCTATCCCATAAAATTCCACAACCACGCTGTATGAGAAACATGAGACATCCATTAAGATCACATTCTCATTAGATCTAGCACGAACTAAACTGTGTGGAAATTAACCATACGTCTTATGGCCTGACTGTTGAAATGAGTGCCTCGGGAGTCAGAGATGCATTGCTGCTCAGGTACATCAAGAATGCCCTTTGCTAATTGTTTATCTCTTATTTCTTAGGGACTTTAAATTTGTGATTGACACCATATGTTATAATTCAGTACCATTCATCATCCATCTTGCACATATTTGCTGGAAAGAAAGTTGTCCAAGTCATTAAATACTCTTATGATTCAAAAGATTATGACCCCAGGTGGCAGCCCAGCAGGTAGCTTACCAGGTGTACTAAATCATCCCTGTTACAGACATTACAAGAACATGACCTCTTTCTTTCTTCCTTCCTTTCTTTCTTCCTTCCTTCCTTCCTTCCTTTCTTTCTTTCTTTCTTTCTTTCTTTCTTTCTTTCTTTCTTTCTTTCTTTCTTTCTTTCTTTCTTTCTTTCTTTCTTTTTTTTTCTTTCTTTCTTTCTTTCTTTCTCTTCCTTCCTTCCTTCCTTCCTTCCTCCCTCCCTCCCTCTCTTTCTTTCTTTCTTTCTTTCTTTCTTTCTTTCTTTCTTTCTTTCTTTCTTTCTTTCTTTCTTTTTCTTTCTTTCTTTCTTTCTACAGAGCCTCACTCTGCTGCCCAGGCTACAATGCAATGGCATCATCATAGCTCGCTGCAACGTCAAATTCCTGGGCTGGGGTGATCCTCCTGCCTCAACATCCCCAGCGGCTGGAACTACAGGTGCATGCCACCATGCCCAGCTAATTTTTTTCTTTTTAGTAGAGGTGCAGTCTTGCTCTTGCTCAGGCTGGTCTTGAACTCCTGAGCTCAAGCAATCCTCCTGCCTCAGCTTCCCAGATTGCTAAGATTACAGGCATGAACCACTGCACCAGCCTAGGAGGTGTTCATTTCTAGCCGCTAAGCCTGCCCTTTGATTGGTGGTTACTCCAAAATCAATGGTAGAAAACAAACAAATGAACAAACAACAGCACCAAAAAAAAAAAAAACAAAAACACACACACACACACACACACAAAAACAAAAAAACCCTCTACTGGACTCTGTGGAGATGTTTTTCTCTCTGCTTTCTGTCCCTCACATGCCCAGTAAAGGAAACCACCCTCTTGGCCCTCTAATTATCTTGTGTCAATTACTACACAGTGGTAAGTTAAGTCTTCCCCTGTGAACTCCTTCAGGACAGACCTGGGCCTTATTTTTCACAACCTTTCCAGCTGATATCACAGTCCTTGGCTCCGATTAAAAGCTCAAAAATGTTAGTAAGATGGGTGGACGGGCTGTCAGTGTCTTGCAGCCCATGAATAACAGAAAATACTGTGATTTTTATTGTGTTTAAAAAGTATGATTTAAGTCAGGGAAATAAATTCCTAGCACATATGCCACCTCTCTTTTCTTTCCCATGTTCATTATAATAACAACTAATCTATTGTGACATTCTTTCCCTTCGGGTCCGGACATGACATCAGAATCTTTCTTCGTAGTATAAGCCATCCATGCCTGTTAGACTTGAGTTGCGGCACAAGAAAAATTCTATTTTCCATCCATAACATAGACATTGGAGAAAATAGCTAATTTTATGTAAAAATTTAGATTTATATTAATAGAAGAGAAAAATAGTTTTCGAGGAGTGACCTAATACAAACTTCAGGGAGAAAATGTATATCTAATTGATTACAGAAATCTGGTCAGTCATTCAGCTTCATCCTTCAAAAGTCATATTAAATTTTATTTTAAACCCTCAAATGAACCAAAAGTATGACAAAACAGGGTATAAAGCCTGAAGAACAAAGCCCTTCTAGATGTGATTCCTTCTTGGCCTGATCCTCCAGGATTTAATCTCTATAGATAAACAATGCCAGCTTCCTTATTGGGAAGTTGGGCCGAAGAGGGATATAGAGATATATAAGGGATAATTCTAGGCTGACTTAGTCATCGAAAAGCAGTATGTAAAAATCGGTTCTCGTACATAGGGTAAGTGGACAATGAGAAATGGAGAAGGTTGACATTGAGTAGACTTATCCCTTATCCATGATCATCATGACTAGTGTGCCAATTTAGCAATGAATTAATCAGGGTGTTCAATGCTAGACACTATAACAAGCACTCCTCAAACCCAAGTGGTATAACTTAATAAATGTTTGTTTCACATGTTGAAGGCCAATACAGTTCAGGTAATTCTTTCTTAGCAGATCACCTTTAAGCAATGAATCAGAAACCCATGTCTCTCCCTTCCATCTTAAAATGTTGGTATCTTATACACATGGCCTCCTAAATTATAGCAGAAGGGTACATGAGCAAGAATACATAAGGTCTCCCAGCCAGGCCGGGAAGTGGTGGACCCATGCCCCACGCCCCTCCACTCCCTTCCGTGGAAAAATTGTCTTTCCATGAAACCGGTCCCTGGTGCCAAAAAGGTTGGGGACCGCTCGCTAGTCTAGGACACAGTTGAAGAACAACCGTTGCAGATAATGATGCGTGAAGATTGAGGAAGATTGATGCCTTAATCGCTGAAGAGTGCTGTCCCATCTGACTGCTTTCTATCCTGTAATAAATTAATTCATCCACTGGAAACCACCAATCCAGTTTGTGTGCTAGATAGCAGAAAGTATAGTCTTGTCATTTATTTAGTAATTCAACAAATATTTATATCTACTAAGCACTGTGCTGGCAACTGCCACCTACCACTGCGTTTTTCCTGGGCCCTAGATGATTTGTAGTGCCTAATGTCAGGATCTGAGTAATTTACTTTACATGGGCACTAGCCCCCTTGTGGAAACTTCTAATCATCCTTAACCAAAAACAACAGGAAAGTGGGCAGCTTTATTGTTCTGCTTATGAGAAAGTGCCTCCTGAAATCTGGCTTTATTTATTTATTTATTTATTTATTTTTGCCACATTTGAGTAATTTCTTCTTTCTTCACTTTTCTTGGCTTACTTAACACTACTATCAAATT
This sequence comes from Indri indri, assembly GCA_004363605.1. NCBI lineage: Eukaryota > Metazoa > Chordata > Mammalia > Primates > Indriidae > Indri > Indri indri. Next base: position 46,830 of record RJWJ010006575.1, on the reverse strand, counting down.
CTCTGTCAGCTTTCGCATTGCCAAAGTACACAACCACATTTTCTTCAGCCTTCTGAAAGAATCTTTCTTTTGTTTATTTATGTTTTGGAAAATCTGATAAGGTCACATATTCAAAATTCACATAACATAAAAAAAAAATAAACAATGGACATTTCTTCTGGGATTTTTGTTCATTTATCCAATCAGTTTTAGAGTCTTTACACCTTTCTTAACAACTGTAATTAATTTCTTATGTGTCCATCAGAAGAGTTTTGTGGATATATGCAAATGCACATATGCATGTTTCAAAGGTTATTATACTATGAAATTACAGAAGCAGAAAACTGGAACAAGTTGTCTAAGTAAATGTTTGTACTACCCAAGACAAGTGGTAGTCACCAGGGAAAGTAAGCAAATAACCCATCTTTGCTATTTACTTTTTAAATCAGATTTAAGAAGAGATTTTTTTTCATGGCTGATGAGAACTTCTGCTTTAGCTCTTGCTTATTTGCAGTCATTTTTTTAAAACTTTTTGTCTAGCTTCAAATATTGTTATTAGTTTTATTTAGGTTAGGCTTAAACCTTCAAAAGTTAAAAAAAAAGTCATTCTTAAAGGGGAGATTATTTTAGGCTTAGTGAAATGGATCTGAAGCTAGGAGCACACGGCAATCGTGTATAAGACCTTTTGCAGATGATTTGCATCATGGCAGCCACTTTCCAGTCCATCAACTGCAGGCAAAACAATGTGATAATTAAGGCAACTTTGCAGATTGATGGCACTAAATTATTAAATAAGGTCTCATTTTTAAACCCGATTCTTCCCCTCTTAAATATTTTTCAAAGAACACTCGTTTCATCAGACAGCCATCGGATAGTGCCTTCACGCTAATGGTACTAAATATTTTGCATATCACCTATGCTTCAATGGGACATTGACTGCTATCGAGTCAAAGAAAAATGAAAAAGGATTTTTTAGTAAAATTTGTTTGAAAAATGCTGGATTAGATAAAATTAAATATGTTTCTTTGCACGGAGGACTTCCAAAATGTAGAGTGAGCTATATGATGTGCCCTGTGAATTTCCATGTTAAATACGTGTTGGTGTAAAGTGATTTTTAAACCTCATTTAGCTACACAGCCCTCTGTTGGTGGAACATTTTAAAGGATTCTTGTTTCTAGCAACTTTGGAAAATAAACGCTGTCCTAGTTTCAGTTGAGCCGTTGAAATTTTAGCAGTTGGAGGGAGGCCCACAGACTAGCTCATCCAATTTCCAGTAGAGAAATCTTCGCTATCAGCTCATTTGACTATGGATGAATATTTTGATAACAGAATGTTCAATACCTTATAAATCAGCTGATTCTATAGTTGGAATGCTCTTCTGTTAGGAAGTTTTAACTTAAATACCTTTTATAATTAGAAAATTTTAACTTTTAAAAGTTTACCTATTGGACTTAGATCTCATCTCTGAATTAAGGAAAATCCTACTAAAGTAAAGGAATCTTCATTACTCAAGGACAATTTCTACCCTGGGGAAAAACAGATTGCTAAAATAAGCTGTATGTAGTAATCAAAGATTAATTTAAAATTATTTTTTAAAATATTGATTTGTAATTTGTGTTAAAATAGGTTGTTATTAAGTCATTAAAACCATAAAGTTTTCTTTTATATCTCTTAAAATTTAGGCTAAATTGCAATTATGCACAATTGGTAGAATAAAAGAAATTACATGTTGTTTTGAGTGATTATTTCAACAAAATTGGATTATTTGGATTATTCAATGCCCTTCACTGAATAGGCAATATTAGCAGCTCAAATCAATCAGGATAATTCTGGCAAAACTTCATCCAAAGAGTTCATCAATTTTCCTAAGGCCTTTTCCTGACTATCTGATACTCAAATAAATTTCTTTTGTAGCCCTATTGTGTTCCCTCATGTTTTTAAATTGTTAGCTCTATGTCTTTGCCAGATCTTCATTTAGCAATTGATTCATATATTTATTCCAGCAGACTTCTGATATTGTTTACATTTAGTTAATGCTATCCAATCTGCAAAATTTAGTATTTCACTTTGCAGTTGCTTTGCATTTACTTCTATTGTATGGCATGATGTTTATATTGGGCATCCATCAGTGAGTAATCAACTAAAATAAGGTGGGTAGGTTACCAGCTTAGAAAAGCTGGATTCTTCGGGCAGCTTAAAATTATGAGGATGTGAACAATAAATACCTGGATGACAAGAAACCTGTTATGTGAAAATATATACCAATGAACTCCACAAATTTCATGTACTCTATTCTTATCTTTTTTTAGTCCTCAGTTATGGAGTTCTTAATTTTCCAGTCATTACTGAATTCTTGATTATTTTCAGGCCTCCCATTTTCTAGGTCAAATGGGATGAACCTTTAGTTTCATTTTTTATTTGTGAAGTGGTATTTCTAGTCTGACCAGAGGTTGTTCCATTCAACGTTTAGAGTTTTCATAGTTTTAGTAGCGAGTGTAGGTATGAGTTGTCTCCAGTCACTCAGTCTTCCAACTAACTCTACTTCTTGATTAGCTTGATATGATAGAAAGGTAGGCAAACAGACTGAATGATAGAGTCTATAACTTTGACCAGTAATTTTTTTCTCATCCATGGACTCCCGGGTATGCTGTCCTTCTCAAAAATAGCCTGCCAGATAAAATCTCAATCAAGATTTTATTCAAGGATATTCAAGATACTGCATACTCCTATCTTCAGAAACCTACTTCCAGTCTTCCTCCTCACTTCTTTCTTTCATACACTGACCATCCATTCACCTAGACCACATTCAGTTACTGGAATATAAGTTGTTTTTCTTGTCTTGTGTCCCAGCGTATCCTTGTTTCTCTGCCTAAAAAGTCCCTTCAGGTTATTCACAGGCCTAAATCCTACTTCACCATTAAGTACTTCAGAAAATGTTATTCTTTCCAGGATCAACAAGTCGATCAATCAGTAAGCCATCCATAGGGTCATAGGTTGCTTCGATGAAGTTGCCCACCCACTATAAATAAAGTTGTCAGTCTTTACTAGTGATGGTTATATTGCTCCCATCGTAATGTATACTAACTTACTTATTTGACTTAGTGCTGTCTAAAATGATAATTAAAATATTCTTCATTGTTTTAGTTATTTTCATGTTTCAGTATTGCTATGATAATATCAGTTCATCAAATCTATATTTATCATCATTTTTTTCAATCTTCTAATGTCTTGCCTTGTTTTTCACTTAGTGAATGTTAAATAAATTTGACTTTGACAGTTTAGAAAGTAAAGAAAACTTCCCTCAATCCTCCCCATCTCTATTTGAGACCAGTGTGGATCCTGTCATTCTTTGCACAACATTATTTGATTATATCAGCTGGGAATTGGAGAGGACAGAAAAAATTCTACATGTTTCAAGACTTAAGCCAATGTGTACAGTTGTATACAGTTCTTATTCAACATTATAAATATATTCTTAAACATATAAAATGAAGAGTTACACTTTTATTGTTTTGTGACGAATCCCATAAAATACAGTCATCAATATTTATACATACTCTTCAGAGTGAAATTCTTTCGAAAGTTTTATTTTTATACACATTATTTCACAATTAAAAGGAACCAAAATGTAACAGTTGGATTTGTTGTTGTTATTGCTGTTGTGCTGGTATTTGTTTGTTTTATCCTATATTGTACCTTGGAGCTGATGAGGCAACTTTTACTAATATTCTATAGCAGTTTATATGCACAGTGCTTTTTAAATCTCATGTATAAATATTGATTTTTACAGTCACATGGATGGCAGATATAAAGAAATGTGAATCATTAAAATATTTCTAACTTCCTGATTTTAAAATAGGAGGCAATTTTTCAATGTGCATCTCCTCATACAGTCATCAAGTTTCTCACTTTAACAAAATCACTGGTTCTATGCATACCAATGAACCTGAGTGTTACATTTTCAAATTCATGCTAATATATTCTCTGTAAAATCTGGAGAATTTCTTTCTGTGTATTACTGATATTTCACTATTCATCAAGGTGGTATAAATGCTTGGGTGAATTTGACCTAAAGGCATCCAAATTCATGGCAGTCAATGTGAAAATGGGACAACAGAATTAAACATCACAACTAGTGGGCTTAATACTCCTATCTCTTCCTTTACTCAAACACATTAAAAGTAGATTTAACCAAAGACTTGGTTCTATAAATAGTTCAGCCAGCAAAAGAGTTATTCTTAAGACATCCTGTATTCCCACCCAGCCCGTCAGCTTCAGCCTATGGGCAAAGTCAGAGCTTCATTGGTTTTTGTTTGTTTCAATCAGTGCTGTAGACAAAAAATAAGAATCCATTTTGAGAAGAGCTTTGAAAGCAGACCCAGAGTAAATTTGTGACATGGCACTGTTATTGTTTATGTCACAGCCAACCAAAATTATTGATCCAATCATGTATTCATTTGTTCTTACAGAGTCTTGTATTTGTTCATTCAGCAAATATCCTGGAGGTTTGCCATATGCCAGATACTGAGGATACAATGATAAGCAAAGTGAAGAAAGTCCATGTAGTCATGAATCTTATATTTTGAAAAGCACTATGGCACTAGAGGTACACTTAGGAAGAAGAGGTTCAGACATTAAGCAATCACACAAATATATGTAAAATGTACAATAACTATGTGATGCTATGGCAGCAAGTACAAGGAGACTCAACATTGTCAGGAGTTCCGAGAAAGACTTCCCTATGTGCCATTTGAGATTGGAGGGATGCGTTAATCAAGGGATGGCAGTGATGGGGGCAGTTAGAGAAATGAGCAATATAGGGAGATAATCGTAGTGGATTAAAGATGCTAAACAAAATGTGTTTGACTGGGTAGTTTATAAACAACAGAAACTTATTTCTCACAGTTCTAGAGGCTGGGAATTCCAAGGTCAAGGCACCAGCAGGTTCAGTGTCTGGTGAGGGTTCTGTGCTTCATGCATGGCACCTTCTGTGTCCTCACATTATGGAACAGGGGAACAAGCTCCCTCAGGCCTCTTTTAAAAGAGCACTAATCCCATTCATGAGGCCTCTGTCTTGACGCTCTAATCACTTCCTAAAGGCATCACCTCTTAATACTATTGCATTGGTAATTAGATTTCAGCATGTGAATTATATGGGGACACAAATGTTTACACCGCAGCAGAGGTAAAACTTTATTAATTCGTTTATTTTTTTCATTTAGAACCTACTGTGTGTCTATAGTATTCTCAGTCCTGAGATGAAAGAAAAAAGAACATTTCTAGAAAACTGAAGTGGTGGCTGGGTGGGGACAGGGAATGTTGCAAGATGTCACTGTTAAGTGACCCTCAGGATCTTGACCAATTGCAGACATAGGTATCTCCTTTTTATTGTGGGAGAGGTGCACTAGGGGAGTAGCTAGGTGGGGGAGAGTGATACTATTCAGAAGAATCTCAACCCTGCCAGTCACTAGTTTTAGGACCTCAGGTTAATTATTTAACCCTTTGTGCCTCAGTTTTCTCATCTTTCAAATGATAATGTTAACGATTCCTGCCATATAGGGTTTGGTGAGGATTTGGAAAGAATTTAGGACAATGCCCAGCACTTAGTCTCTATATAAACATTAGATATTGTAGTTATATGGTATTGTTGCCCAGTTTTTTAAATTAGAAGTAGATTGAGAAAAATGTGTGTAATTAAATAATGGAGAATGTTGACAAGAGATTTATTTAATGTAAATTACAAGTGATAAATAAAACTTTCTATACAAGGTCAAAATTCAGATGGGGAGACAAGAAAAATGTGGAAAAGAGGCAAACATAATGATGCAAATTAACTAAAATATGTGCATTATAAAATGACATCTTGGAAAACTGGAAATCAATGAAGGTTTGTTAATTGCTACTTTTTGGAAAGAGAAGATGGATGTTTGTAATAAACTTAAATGAAAGAGTTTTAAAAATGGTTCCCTGGGAACACAGAGACACAAACAAATGCTCATAATTTTGTGGCTTGGGCTGAAGCATTTCTCAAGTGTCCTTGAAATTTCCCAAAGACAATCTTTCCTCAGGAACGTATTTCTCCTGTGAGTAAATAATGTTCTTGCCTAGAAATGGAATTCAGTAATATATTACACTGCGCCTGAACTGATAGCAAGACTGGCAAACGAAGTTCAGAAAATAATGTCACATTGCAATCTAGGGTTTGAGTCTTGTATCTAAATTTCCATAGCTTCTTAAGGGATGCCCTCCATATTAAATCAAAATAATACAGAAAGCAGTTTTGACTTCTCCTTACCTAACCATTAGAGGGATTTATTTGGAATTATTATTGCACCAACAACATCTTGCCTTAAATTTTTTATGGTTTACCTGACAATTGATAAGCTAAGGTTTCTTTCACCATAAAAAAGTCCTTTTTAAGGAGTTATATAGCAATGACATTTAAAATATTTGCTTGCTTTTGAAGAAAGCTTTGCACTCTCCAAAGTGCTTTATACTTTCCAAAGTGCTTTATATATGCATCTCTGTGAGGCAGGTAGAACATGTCCTGTCAACAGTATTTTAGAGAAGAGGAAACAAAGCCTGCAATGGAAAGCTGCTAGCTCAAGGTCATTCTGTGAGTCGGACATGGATTTATTTCATACAGGAATGACGCAAAATTCAGTAGGGAAGTCAGCAGGGAAAGCTTAAGCCTTTAGTTGATCTTTGCACAAGATTCTTTGCCCATCTCCTTGCCTTGTAGGATGCCATAGGGAATGAAGTGTATTAGGTACCCAGTGCCTCTTTCATGTTGCTTACAGTCTAGTGAGGCATTTAGGGTGGACATATTCTATACAAATGAAGATAACTCTGAAATCTTCATGGCTGATCATATGGGTTTTAGAATTTGAATTTGGGCTCCATCACTTACTAGTAGTATATCCCAGGAGGAAATTATTTGACTTCTAGAAGGCTGTTTTTCCTTCCATTAAGTGGCAATTTTAATAGTCTTATGTGTGTATCCATTCATTCTTTCAACAAATATTGGTTAAGCACCTACTTCGTGTCAAGCACTCTGCTAAGAATGGTTAAATTCTCTAAAAGGCCAGAGAGATTTTTCAGTGGATAGCAGAGATCAGGAAAGGGTAGAGGTAAGCCTTAAACTACACTTAGGGAAAGATAAAGGGCTCAGATAACAGGGAAAAGAGAGATGACTCTCACACAGTTTCAGGAGGTAGGCCTGGAGACATCTGGAGCCATAATATGTTGTGGTTTTTGGATATACTGCACTTCCAGTCTCAGTTTCCACATCTAGAAAATGGGAATAATGATCAAATATATCTCACAGAGTTCATCTGGTAAGGATTCAATGAGGGGACGCTTGGGATGTGGCATGGAAAGCATTCGATAAATTATTATATATGAGTACTTGTGTAAATAAAATCAATCTGTATGACCCTTCTCCATACCAAGGATCACAGCACTCTTTACTTTTCTAGCTGAGCCTGACATGGACATGTCGGGCAGCCCTTACCCTTCGAATCAATGGGAAATTCTCCAACCCCTCCCCCCACTCCCAGCAGGCTAATATCACTTAATTTTCATTCTTTAGGTATGTAGACATAAATAAAAGAAATCATAAAAGAAATGTATTTTAGATTTTGTGATTCAAAATATATGAAAACATTATTTTATTATTTGTCATTTTACCTTTGGATATGCTGATCAGCTATTTTTTCGCCTGCACCTGGGTAAAAGAGAGTCTGAACAAAACAGTTTAAAAGTTTGATTTCAGATAGAAGATAATTGAGGCACTTTCCTACTTGATTTAGATTTATGCTAATCTTCAACTTTATTGTTTTAATATGGATAAAGATAATTTTGGAAGATTCAAAATTATTTAATTTCTGATATTATGCTTAACCATGGTAGGAAATTAGGATTTGACTAAAATATCCCTCCTCCTTTTCTTGTACCTTACTTTGTTCATAAGACTGTGCCTGTTCCACCTTGAGATTCTCTAGTCGAATAAATTAGATGAGTTGCTATAATCAGAAGTGAGGCTCGGTTTCTGCTGACTCAGTCTATCTGAATTAAATGGTGATTAACCAGCAAATGTTTATCATGCACTTTTTATAGAGTGGAATATAACACAATGGTTAAGAGTCAAACAGGCAAAGCTATCTTCTATTCATTTTCTCTACCAATTGATTAATATGTAATGTATAACCAGCAAAAGCTACAGAGCATGGTTTAAATGTGGGGCATAGTTTTCTCATTTGCTTTATTTTAAATGTATTTGTACTCAATTTATTATTTACAGAGGAGTTTTGAGATTGCTAAGCTGTTAGTTAGTGACATAACAATAATAAATTTTTATCCATTCCCAAATTAAGACGAATGAACATGGATAACATTTGTCACAGCTTTGTAGGATAATGTCTCTGCAGATTAAGTCAGACTATTAACAGTTTGCTGTAGCTTCCCATGAGTTGTCCAGTTTGATGCCCAGCCTATGCATTCACTCTAACACCCATGATTCCCATCAATTGGGGCCAGTCTCTTCATACCCATTTGGATTCCTAGACCTGCTTGAGTTGTACTTCATGAGCTGCTGATGTATGAAAACCTGAAAAGTGACTTCCATATGAGCTTCTCCTATTTTATTAATATGTATCATTTCATTTTGCTTGAGTGGACCCAGACACGGTCTCAGAATCACACATTTCCAAAAATATCGCTGGCATATCTCTAAGCCAATAGGAAGAACATGATCTAAAGATCCTTCTTAGATGATAGAAATTTTAGAAAAGTCTAAAGAGACAGATAATTTAAAAATAGCAGCATATACTTCTGGAGACTGGCTGACACTCTCATGTGAACCGGCATGAAAATTCCTTCCAAAGGCATCCATCACAGAGGCTTAGAGGAGTCTGTTCCATCAGCATATAGATGAGCCCATGATGCAACCTCACTTTGGCTTATCTGTGAGGTTTGGTTCTAACCCCAGCAGGAACAAAGGCTGCCGAGGGGCAACTTGTTTGGCTTGGGATCGTGCCCAATGTGAAAAGTTTGCAGGCAGAATCTGAAAGAGCAGCTGCAAGAGGAGAGATGGGGGTAGATGACAGCTAATGATTCAGAAAGCAATTTGCATGAGAGCCTTCTGCCGAACAGGAGGCAGCAGTGCCCGGGAGATAGTTTACCATTCACTGCCGGGCTGGTTTCAACACACTGAATCTTTCTTCCGTCAGTACCTGTGTCCCAAGGGAATACCCAGCCAACAGCTTCTACTTACCTGAAATAGCATGACTCGCTATTTAGAATTTCAAAGCGCTTTACACCTATTAGAACACATGGATCCATTTTATCCTGAGGCTCAGAATGCCTAATCTCATATAAACTGATTTAACAACACAAGTTTAAGTAGAAATCCAAAGCCACCCAGCTAATATTCCTTGACAACTTCTTGTGTACCGGGCACTACACTGTGTGCTTTCCATACTGCATCTTGCTTGATAACGGCCCTCTGCAGTGGGTACTGAAGGTTCCTGCCAAGGGATCTGCATACAAGGAACAATAGCCAGAAAACACCGAAGTCTTTATTTATTGTTTCTTTAAGCTTGCCCCTGTTATCTCATTTTGAAATTCTAGATAAAGCCCTCTGCCTTCTCTTTCTCCCCTCCCCACAAATCACAGATGACTTGATCACAGGACAAGCCTAAGCTAACGTGACTTATTCACTGAATTACAGGCTGAGGTCCTGGGACAGACAGTGTGACACATTTGTTATGTTCTAAAGCAGTAACTCCTCTCACTGCTTGATAGACATTATGGTTACTGGCCAATAAAGTTTGCAATTTAACTTCCAAGAACAGAATGGAGGGCCATGGGGTGGGTCTCCTATTCCCGCCCGAACATGTGAAGTCTGAAGCATCGTCTGGGCACACCTGTTTCTGACATGTTTTATTTCGTGTTTTAAAGATGCACAAATGGAAGAGAAGCTGAGAATCACGTTCATATCATGTAACCCATGCTTTTAACCTCTGTGTAATCCTACTTCCTCACCTGCCAATTTGCTTTTTAACCTGAAGTCTAAAAAATTGACCACTGTTCCACATAGACATAAACAACCATAAACAAGCTTGAAACGTGCTTATATTTCCATTACCTGAGATAGTCAATCTTTTCTTTTAAGTGAGGTCTTCTACCTTTTCAGTGGCCACAAGTGATGTGCTAATGATGTGCTTCAGTTGATTAAAATGACCAGGAATTCTGCAAGTATAATGTTAAAAAAAGACTCTTATATTTGTTTAAGCCTTATGTATGCTTCTAGAGTTTAGATTCTAAATCAAATAGGTTTCTTTTTTTCATAAAGCAAATGAATACAAGACTTCAGTTTGTAAATTTATCAACTGTTTTTTTCCTTCCCATAAGCAGGGCCTATTTTGGGTTGTTGGACATGGTAGATATAGGTGTATCCTTCATCAAATCACAAATTTTAGGAACCCTAACGTGCATGCAGCACAGAACTTTAAAAAGAGATTAGGGGAAGCTAAGGTGCTAGAAAATATAAGTCAATATTGAAATAGAGCTTACACATTATAATTCATCTGGAAAGAAGCTCAGATCATGATTGTCAGTTATTTAATGTTCTGTTCAAAGACAATGAAAACACTGTTAAAGTATGGTACTTTGACTGCCATTGCAATGGTCTGATTTCAAACAGCAGTGCATTAGTTGTGCTTAAATGGGTAAAGAATGTTGAATAATTAAGTGAAAACAGAAGACCTGCATTCCAATCTTGGCCACCAACAGAAATGAAATTGACTCTTAGCCTGTCACACGATCATTTCCTAACTCAGTTTTCTCACTTGTAAAATGAGGGAGTAGCCATGGTTTTTTAATAATGCTTGACGATCTTTAATTCTATGATTCTAGAATCATCTTGATTTGACTTATGTTAAATTCTAGCAAGGAAAAAAGGTTATTTTAGTTCTAAAATGGTGTAACATTGGATTAATACAGCAAATGAAATCTTTCGAGGATTGTTCAAAGAATCACAAATTTAGAATTCATCTCCACTGTTGGTCTTTATTGTTTATTTAACTTTTACTAGATCTATGATGGTTTTATTTTTTTCCCCAGCACCTGGACTGGCAGATGGGGTGGGCGAAGAAACACATCAATACTTATTTTAGATATTTTGTTATGAGAGCCAACTCTGGGAACTTTGCTCTGTCCATGAATTATTTATTTCATTTGATATGTTTTTCCCTGGATTCATAAAATTTCCTTTTGTCATGATGTTTCTTCCCATTTGTGAGACTCTAAATACAGCTGACTAAACCTCTCTAATGGCTGAAGACACATCATGTCTTTTGTGTGAAGGATGATATCTCTCTGTTCATAAGCCTACTACATTTTCATTCATTTGCTTTTCTTCTGTTCACTCATGACAATATTGTCAGTGGAGTAAATAAAAGAATGACACTTGATATTTATTTAGGTTGGAGTAAGAAGACTTGAGCTTTCTCTAAGTTGTTTAACACATTAACTGCCATGTGAGTTGTATCTAACTCAGGCTAGTTTTGAGCCCGGGGCCCCGTGAAGCACATGAAGACTCAATTCTCCAAAACAAATTCAGTAAGTATGTTGGGAGTTACGTACAACTCAAGTGCTGTGCAGTGTAAAAATCGATCCTAGTCCCACATGAGTTGAATATAACTCACACACAGAAAACAATAAAAAATAACAAATTTTTCATTAAATTAGAAAGGATCATTTTGTTTTCAAAGTTTTTATTCTGTTTTCGTAATAAAACACCGTGGCCCCAGGGGAAATTTTTTTTTTTTCTAGCGTGGCAGTCATTGTGTTAAATTGCTAGGTTCATGGCAATGTGCACCTCATTTATTTTCTCTGAATTTCAGCTCTGCTTCTATAAATGGTAATAATTGTGCCTACCACACAATGTGGTTAGAATGGCAAACATCAAAGAAATTCTGCCCATGTGCTACCACGTTGGGAAAAAATCACTGAACTGACTTTTATCAGATTTGGAGGTTTGCAATAGTCTATTTGAAAATATTGGCTACGTGGGGTACTATGGACACCTCAAAGAGATAGATAAATATCTCCCTGAGGGCATCAAAAACTAAGATAAAATGAGAAGTGTTTTGATTTCTCACCAGGAGGGATATCATCTATGATGTCAGTGGTTTTTAACTTTGGCTATACATTAGCCTCTCTCGGGGAGCTTTGAAAAATATTAAAGCCCAGACTGTGACTTGCACCAATTAAATATGAATTTCTGGGTCTGGGGAGTTGGGCCAGGACATTGGTATATTTTAAAGCTTGCAGGGTGATTTCAATATGCAGTGAAAATTGAGAACTACTATATATGCCAGTGTGGCTAAAGTATCACAAAAGTGGGTGCTGTGACAGGGTAGTTCTGCTTCTGAGGATGAGTAGCAATGTGGATATTTTTCCCCTTTTTAAATAGCAGCCAATCATACACATAAAAACACTTTAGGAGGCTACAAGACACTCACTAAAGGAACTCATAGTAAATTGGCATTAAAACTACATCTCCTGTACACTGTTCAGAGGAAGCAGTTCTAGGCCTGTGATGTGGAAGCCCCCACACCTGGCTCATTGAGGGAGACACTGGAGATCCCAAAGCTATTGAAATTGAAAGAGAACACTCATGACCCCTTGGAGGGTGATGATATCAGGGCTTATTGGCCCCTGGCTCCCGTTTCATGAAATAGGGACACACAGTTTACATAGAAAATTTATACCTGAGGCTTCTTTTCCACTAGAAGTGAAAAGGACAAGAATCTTCCACTGACAATGGAAATAAAGGTATGAGTAGAGAGGATGGAGTAAAGAAAAAGGAAAGCAGAAGTAATCCCTGTAGAGAAGACTTACTCTTGGGGCAAGCCCTGGGCATATAATCATCTCTGTTTCCTCTCTCAAGATTCATTTCATGCTTTATGTGTGTATTTAATAGTTTATCTTCCACATACTCTAATTCCATTAAGGAGATTCATTTGTGCTGATGTTTTGTTCCACTGGATTGCAGGCACTTAGCTCAGTCTCTCAGTATTTGTTGAGTGAATGAATGAATCAATTAATCAATCAATACAACCTCAAACTCAGCACCATTTTCAAATCAGTTACCTGCTTTTTACCGTAACTGAGAAAGTTTTATTTCACATTGTTAGGTGTCAAAGGGAAACATGAGCTTGATTTTAGAAATTGAGGTCATCTCTTCTATCATCTTGCCCAACAAAGAATTTACTCTATAAACCAGGCAGTGGTCATCTAGTCTCATTTTGAGCACTTCTAGTGACTTGAATGCTGCATTTGATGATTTAACTGATCCTGCATATGAATAGCTATAACCACTATGAAGTACTTCCTTATTTCTGCCTCCTTGAAGCATCCCGTCAATTGATCTTACCTTGACTGGGCAGAATTACAGAGAAAAATAGGCCGGTCTCACAAACACATGTTGGCACTCCAGATATTTGTAGCCCATTATCACACCCTGAAATGTTCTTTTCTCAGGACAGACATCCCTGTGTTTTTCCTGTGAATCATGTGAAAGTATGTCTAAGCTCCTCACCATCTTCTTTAGCATTGTTTGCATTTACTTTCATTTTCTAAAGTTACTACCAAAAAATTGGTGCTCGGACCTGGCTTTAGTTCTCCTAATGTGGTCCATCTGAGACAGAGAGGGGTCACACACACACACACAGACAGACACGTACAGAAAACCATATTTCTATTAAATGTTATTCTCATATCATAAAATCTACATGTGTTTATTTCAAAAAATAAAAACTGTGCAGGATAACATAAAGAACACAAAAATCATTCAAAATAACCCATTACCCATAGAAAAGCCCTTTCAGATTCTTTCAGATCCATTTCTCTCTCTGCTTTTTCTCTCTTTATTGTGTGTGTTAATTTACAAGAACATCACCCAAACACACATCCTCATGTGCACACATAATTTTATCTAAATAAAAATATAGTGTTTTAAGCCTATGTTTTAAAATTTATCATAAGTATTAGACATTATTACTTGGTGATAATTTTAATTTCACATCAAAGTTTGCACAGCTGATGGGTAAAATACAGCCTTGAACATCATCATTTGAATAGCTGTAGAACTAACTATACACAATAGATAGACCAAGATTCATTTCCTAAACCCCCTTTGGATAGACCTTAATCTTGGTTCAATGTTTTGTCTTTTATAAATAGAGTTGCAGCAAACATCTTTGTACAGCATATTCACTCAGACACTTGATAATTCCTTATGATGAAATCCGAAACTAGATGTGGAATTGTTAGACCAAAATAGACTTAAATGTTTTAGAACTAATTTTAGTCTTTTGAACATTATCAGACCCACGAAAATAGCCTGCATTTTTCACTTTTACTGTGTTAAGCAAAACTTGGACCATTGTGTGTAAAAACAAATTTAAAAAATAAAATTGTTTAGACTTCAGGGTGTATAGCTTAAATATGTGCAATATAAATAAATAAATGATAAACAAATTTTTGGAAAAAATCTAGTGAAGTTCATATTTTACTGTAGAAAAATTGTAAAATAAGGAAACTATAGAAAAAATAAATGTATTTATGCTTTTAAGAGGATAAGTATTATTTCTACTTTTATTATTCTCATGTTTATATGCACATATGTTCATATACATAAATATATTTAAGTATACTCTATACATAATAATGTTGATATGCTATTTATATAACTTTTATCTATATTACATTTTCAGCTGACATTATAACATGACCATTACCCGTATGAACTGGCACATAAAATCATCTAATATTCTTCATTTAGATAATTTATAAGTTGCTCAATATTCCAACATATGGGATCACTTACTTAAACAATTGTCCATTATTTGGAGTTGTTTCCAAGTTTCTCCTTTTACAAATAATTCTCCAATCAATGCCATTGTACATAGATTTCTGTGACCTCTTCTAGTTACACACTGAGAACAAATTTCTAAATATGTGAACACAAGGTCACGTATTGAACTTTTACCTTATGCTGGTAATTATTTAAAAAGCTGAATTCAGACCTTTGCCTTACAACTATTTTAATTATGTTTCCTTTATTTGTTTTGCTCCTTTGTTTTACTCCTTTGAGAGAGGTATTTTAAATTTAACACATCCCGCATTGATCTTGTTGCCTCACATCCCTGCCTCCCCCAAGCACTTTGCACAGTTTTGGCATTAACTAGGCATCTTGCCAAAATGTCCCTTGGAATTCCCCCAAAGATAGTTGCTCAATACTGCTCTTCTTCCGAGGCGATGAAAAATGCAGTTGTAATGATTTGTTAACATATAGATCTGATTAAACCCTACAGTTTTCCCATGAGAGCTTACTGTCTGGGGATGGCTCCTCAGGAATATCACAGCATTACTTGCATAGTGAAATTGTATTAATATTCCATTGATACATCATGGCGTAAGAGGAAACAAAATCTGTGAAAGGATTTAAATGTGAAAATAATTATGCAAATGATAAATATTATTTATTATTAAGTGTAATTAGTAGTTGCCAAGCAGATCTTTTCCTGCCAAAGTACTAAATACCTTTAAAAATGAATGTTTGTAATTAATATTTAGATAGGGGAAAAATGAGTTTTTCTCAACTTTTTCATCATAGCCCAGATATTGCCAGGCAAACAACTTGATAGAATCAATGGAAGCTTAGTTAAGCAGGTGATAATCTTCTCTTGCCCTCCAATTTATCACTAAATGGCTTTTCCATGGATTGCAATCATCGAAAGGTTGTAATTGTAGCCTTCTGCTATATTTACTGTTAGAAAATTTTCTTGTAAATTGAGCATGCTGTGCTAATAAGTAGTGGGTTTGCAAGCACTTGTTTGTCATTCACAATGATTAGGTTCCCCCATGTTTGAACTGGCACATAAAATGCCAGTTATAGTATTTTAAAGTGTTTTCTAGCTACATTTCTGGTTAGACACCTTGGGTAGGTGCTTAGTTAATGTCTTGCACCACTTGGCCTCTGCAGGCAAACAAGAGAGCTATGCATGCCACCCACAGCCTGCTTGGAAGCTGAGAAATAACACACAGAGGATGGTGATGTCTGTAGGACTTCCAATCTGTTCCATTCAGTGTGATATTGGTATTATATCACATGCTGAGTTGTCAGTAAAATTCATAGTCAAAGCATTCCATGTAGTTTAGGGAGGTGTGAGAAAGCAGTAATTCAGTTTTGTAGAGATGTGTGTTTGGTTGGCAAGAGGGCCCACCTTCATGTTTAATAATGCACAGAGTATCCATTCTCTGTCCTTGTCCCCATGAGTAATCTGATTAGCTCTCCATGCCTCCCTGACCACCTCCCCCATCTCGCCAGCTGCCCATCTCAGGACTTGCTTTGGAATATGTACTGGAGACAGCACTGAGATGAGCAGCTCCAAATGAAACTGGAATCTGGAAGCTAGTGAAAACACATCTGAGCTGAAACCTAGTGGTTATGCTGTGGGACCCTATTCATGAAGATGCTACAGCAAAAGACCTGCTGCACACCACACAGTGGCTGTGCTTTTCTTTTTTCTTTCTTTGTTTTCTTTTTTCTCCAGGGAAAAATAGAATGGATGTAGGCCAATCTATTCATGCTTGGGACTGACTGTATATTGTTCATAATTGTGAGATAAAACTAGAGGACAGGACACTGATGGAGTTTTTGGCTGCCGATAAGGGGGTGAGACAGAAAAGGGGCCCTAGGCCTGGCCCCATGTACAATGAGAGATTTGTTGAAATGAGCATCTATCAGAAAATAAAAAATCATTTCAAATCCTAAGCAGCCTGCGGGTGTGTAGGGGAGATGGAAGGTGCCGAATGCATGTACCACCCAGAGGCTGTCAGAGTGGTTTGGGGCCGATGGAGGTGATGTGAGCCCTGTCATAGACCTTTTCCACATCAGATGGGAACAACTCTTTGTCCCACACAGATCAACCCCTCATACACCTTATTGCAAGGCAGACCTCCCCAAAAGAGGTGTCTGGAATGATCATCTGATTCTTTTCCAACCCGTATATGGCCAGGGAATGAAATAAAGCTAATGGACAAGCAGACAAAAAGTAGTGAAAATGATATGAGCTCCAGAGTGAAGCCGGCTGCTTTGAAATCCCAACCTTACCATTGATTTAGTTATGTAAATTGAACAAGTTCTTTCAATTGTCTGAACTGCAGTTGCCTTGTCGGGAAGGTGGAAATAGGGTCATTCCTTGCTGGGTTATTGTAAGCATTAGAGATAATATATGAAAAGGCCTAGCAGAGTACTGACATAAAAGACACTCAAAGTGGTGAGTCGGGAAAAATAACTGGGGAAAAACACTCTATCTAACATAGACCATCCAAACGTGAAACAATATGTTAATAAAAACTTACCGGAAGAACTTAGAGTAGGCAAAGGGGTCAAATGATTGTGTGACTGTATCCTGTGGTTAGGTCTTAACACATCAGTTTATATGCAAACAGTTTCTCAATGCGTAGTGTAGGTGACACATTTCCATTTAATGTCATTATAAGCACTAAACCTTTATAAGTTTTTGGTTTCTTAGTGTTTGATATTTCAGTCTTAATAATGCATTAGAGTACCTCTGAGTTTAGGTCTTCTTAAATTATAAATGCTATCACTTTATACTTAAGATATATGGTTTGCCCAGTGTAAGGGGAGCAAAAATAAACATTTTGAACAGGCTGACTCTGGCTTGCTGGGGTTCTGGTCTCAATGCATAGACCAACAGTAGTGTCAGCAGAGCTGACGGGTTGATCGTTCCAAGCGTACTTGGGTCAGATCAAGATGCTAATATCCAGTTGCTATACGCACTTTCATATAGTCTTTTTTTCTTGAGTGTAAGGGTACTTCTTTTTCTATATTTTTGAGAATATACTAGCTGCTGGTCCAAGTAAAAACTACAGAGTTGTTAAAGGGCACTCAATGCTTTCCACCTGGTAATTTTTCTTGCCTTCAGTAGCAGCCTCAAAGGTGAACTCCCACCAGTACCAGGATGGCCCATCCTCTCCCACCATCATTACCTGCACCATCACTAAAATCACTCCTGTCAACTCGGCACCTACAGTGAGCCAGGCTTTGTATCCATTTATACAGTGCACTGCTTTACATATATCAGTTCAATTCACATTAGCTTTTGTCTCACTCAAACAGATATCAATCTAGCCTTCGTTAGGTAAAAAAATGATATTAATATTAATGACTTAAATCAGGAAGGGCAAGACGGTATCATCTTGAGGGCCCTTACTGAATGATTGATAGTGGCTGCCAGAAACACTCTTAACAGAAAAGCTCAGAAAGATTTCAAGGCTTTGCGCAGCCTTCGTGGGGAAGAACGCCACGATCGATTAGCATTGTGTGCCTTGGATGAAAGAAAGAAGAACAGAAGTAGGAAGAATAACATAGCAGATTGAAAGGATGGCAAATCTTGAGCTGCCTTCATGTCCTTCCTCTGTATAACCTTCTGGGAAACCAACATGGTCCCCACTTTTTATCATGTTGCTGTACAGTTCATTTCCCAAGTATTCATTTTTTTCCTTCAATTCTCCATTAATTCCTGCTGAGTTCTCCTGACTCAGAAACTTTGCTCGCTCTGTTCCCTCAGCCTCAATGCTCTGCTGAGCATCCCATAATCCAAAGTATATGGAGAGGGGCCGTATGCTATTTACCCTAAGAAACTCCTCCAGACTGTTGTATGTTGTGACACCTTCCTCTTGTATGCTACAGAAATGATAGGAATTTGTAATTATTCCTCGGTATGTTTACTTGTGTATTATCCCTGTATGAGTTCAAGAACTAGATCTCTCTTTTTGGCCAATCATCTTAGGTCCAGCACACATACCAGGAAGAGAATAGACGTTTGACACATATTTGTGGAAAAAAAATAAATAAATGCACTAAACTCTGGGGATTCAATCTTAATAAAACAGAGTTTCTGGCTTCAAGGAACTCATATTCTAGTGAAGGAGAAACTTGATTAAATAAGTGATTATGATGCAATGAGATAAAAGCAATGTAGTATAAGGGAACATTGTTGCTTGGGTAGGGGGACAGGTGTTGGGACAGCATCCCAGGTGTGATGGTAAGATTAGGTTTTGAAGACTAAGTGAAAATGAGCCTCAATAAAATTACTACTTATGAAAAATCAAATACTGCAACTCGTGCACTGTGTTTGGATCTTATATTCCATCATTAAAGTTTTCTTTTTTAAAATCTATTACCAGATATATTAACATGTACCTATGATATTGTTCTAAAAATATCTTAAATAAAATATAATGGATATTTTGCCTACAGAGGGCACACAATTAAAATTTTCCTTTGAGGATATTCTTAGTCTTACCTCTTTATCCTGCTTTTTCCTTGCTGTATCCATTAATTGTTCTGATCCAGTAGCTTTGACAGAGGCTCTTGGTCCATTTGTAGGGATTACGTGAGCACAAGTCTTCTGAAATTTTAAGCAGGAAATGGTTCAAGCATCTCCTACAGTTTGGGGACACTTGGTAATAGTGGAATAATTTAGAGGAATGAAATTACTTTTTTCCCTTAGATTTATACACATAATTTGGGGATAATAAAGGAAAAATCATTACTACTACAGCAAGGGATATTTAAAATAAAAGTTTTAAGTACAACACTAACTTTTTCACAGCTAGCTTCAATGATAAATTATTAGGTATCATATTCATTGTAGCGAGAGGTAACATGTTACTTTCCACTTGTAGCTTTTTAGAAATGAGCTGGAGATTTTGGGCTCCTTCATTTGTTTGTCTTTCTATATAGCAGAAAGGAAGGGAGGGAGGGATCGAATAAAGAAATAATGAAGCAAAACATTTCCTTAAATCACATTTAAAATAAGGTGGACTTTAATAAAATACAGGAAGGAAGGCTGAAAGGCAACAGTCATTAAAAACAAAAAGCTTTTACAATTATATTACAGCACTTGAGAGAGATGTTGTTGTGCTTTGGGTAGGGCCCTGTCATTTCCCTAAAACATATTCATTCACCTTGACTCAGTCGCGTTCAAAGGAGAGTTTCTTCGCTAGGCTGGTAAAACAGGATCACATCAAGGCTTTAATTGGACCCTAACCTGATTGCAGTTCTGTATGAGCCTGAACGTCATGTACACAGAGAAGCACAGTCAGTGTTTAAATCCAATGGATGCTGCTTAGTTTAAGATGAAAGCCGTATAATGAATTTTAAAGTGGAAAAATTTATGCAGAGTCAGTGCCATCTTCATCCCCTATTTTATTTGAAATACAGGAGGACATGGATATAAAATGTGTCTTGCAACTTGTTCAAAATCAAACTAAAACAGAAACAAGGGTAATGGCACGCCATGACCTACAAGATCAAACCAGAAGTTTTAGTCCTCTTCTTGAAAGACTAAAGATTGATTCTGTGCCTAATGCCTGTTTTGCAATCACACAAGCCACGTTTTACCAAATGTGTCTTTTTAGAAAAGACTGGCAAGAAACAAAAGTGTTGCCAGTCAATCTCAGACTCAGGTAAAAACTGCACCAACGTGGTAATTAGGGCTAGATACTATTATTATTCAGAAAAGATTAAACCGGAAGAGTAACTTTTTTTATTTTGCCAATATAAATTGCAGGAAATACTGACTTATAAACTTTTTTTTTTTTCAACTAAGTGATTATATAGAAAAAGAACCAATAAGATCAGGGTGAAATTTGAACAAGGACAAGGGAGGGGCTAAGTGAGGGAAAGTAAGGAACTTTCAGAGCTAAGCCAATTTCAGTGAGTGACTGGCACTTATTCTGCTTATGGGGAAAATGATTCTTGCTGTCTATCAGTATGCACCATGATCCATTCTACAAAACCAGGGTAGGATTCTGCACCGATTATGTCCTAGCCTGATTATAACCTACTATTCATTAACTAGGGATGGAAGGTCTTGAAACTTCTAGCATGGTCTCTAGGACACAATAGGCTCTCAATAAACATCTGTTGAATGAATGGATGAACAATGAGGAAGTCTGTTTACCAAGAGGCACAGTGATATTTGCTCATTCATTTTTTTTCATTCATCGTTTAATGAGTATTGTTTTAATATCATTTCTACATCAGGGCTGTGCTGGGCACAGATACAATAGTAGGCTACCATAACAAATGTCCCCTGCCCTCCTGGAATTTAATTATATTAGGAGAGAGCAATATTGAAAAACAAAACCAACTAGAGAATATATCATTGCAAGCCAAGGTTAGGTTATCTTAAATATTATGGTACTTACAGTTAATACAAAGGCATTTGAATGAGTGTATATGAATATTTGCACGTCTCTGCATGGGTGTGTAACTGGATATATCTTCGGAAGATATGTGACTGACCATAGTAGTGGACGGATACGGCAGAGAGCAGAGCGGAGGAGAGACCACTCGGTGGTTGCAGTGCAGGTGAGAGATGATTTAGCCTACGTGAGGATGGTGGCAGGGCAAAGGCAGGACATGTACAGGTTAGAGATGTATTTAGGGGGGAAAGACCAATAGCAATAGGGGAAGTTTGGATTTAGTCCGGGGGTTTCAAGAAGGAATCCTAGATTTTTGCCTCACATGACATTTATATCATGACCTGAGAAAGAAAGAATATTAGAAGATGGCAATCTTTCCCCAAATAGAATTACGTTGAGAAATGTCAATGAACTAACCGCCCCTCTTCAAGGTCCTTAACGAACATCAGCATTTTAGCAGTTCCAAGAGGCCCAGTAATAGGTAAATCTGTTCCCCTGTGGATCATTGATCACCTTGCATCCCCTGCCACCAGCACCAACCCCAGAGAATACATTACAGATAGTTGACTGGGAGAACTAGAGCCTGATTCACGTTATTTCTTCAGTTAGAGGGAGTGTTTAGGTAGTAGAATGGAAGAGAAATTGATAGGGATAGTTGAACGATCTCTTTTACTTGATTCCACAAAATGGGTAAAACGTATTGATTGATTATGCCCATAAATGTGCGATATCCACACTGTACTTGTGCTTATGCTTTATACTATGAGTAATTAAATGTAAAGTAAAAATTATTGAATGAATATTTATTGTGTACTTGATAGTTTTAATATTTTTACAAAGGAAATCGATGATTTACATTTACATGTAGAAATATGGCAACGCTCAAGAATAATGTAAAAGTAATCTGCAATCTCCACCTCAAAGAGATCCATTGTTAGCATTTCAATATATACTCTTTATGCCAGTTTTTTATTTATTGCCCCTCAGCTCTAAATTCACCCTTTTTACCTGGCCTGTGAAAACAGAGCTGGGTCTTTTACATGGTGTTCCCTTGGCCAGCTGACATGGTATTAAGCTTTACTGATGGATGGCACCTGCGGGACATTGCAAAAGGATAGGTTTTCCTTTGTGTTTCCAGTGTGCTTTCTTGGAGGCCTCTCCAGTGTCCAGCCCATGAAGCACCTGTGACCTCAGTACCCAGCTCTGCAATGCATGTGGTTTCTCTAGCATTCTAGGTTCATCCAGCACCTTCTATCAAGAGGTTCTGTAGTACAGTGCTCTGGTAAGAAACCTCTTCATGAATAGCTTTTCCTGGAAGCCTAGAGGGTGATTTTCCAATAAGTTCCAAAGGACATATTTCCAGAAAGTTCCACCAGTACACAAGAACTCTCTGCTATCCAGCGAGCCACAGCCATGCCCTCCCCAACCAGGTCTGGATGTCTTCTGGCCTGAGGTGGAGTGGCTATTCCTTGTATCTGCTATTCCTCTACTTTTTAGGGTTCTCTTCACTTAACTCTATCCGTTTTCTCATTAGTCTAATTCCGTGCCATAGTTAGTAATTCTTTTTATTAAACTTTTCATGCCGAGGTTATTGCATGGCTTTTCCCTCCTGGAAAACCATGGTCCACCTCTGGGAAATTTTGTAGCATGAAGCTTTTGCTCAGAGCTTAAAAAGTCTGACCAAAAAATGAAGGGGAGTGGAGGTAACAAGAGGTAGAGCAGGTAGCAAATCATAGAGTCGTGTCTTATAAACAACCTTATCTCCTAATCCCCAAACGTGGGAAATCTACTGATAGCCCACCACAGTTATCACAGAATGATAACTGGTAAGTCCTCTGACCCAATATTTGTATTATTAATAATATTATTGTTTCAATATTTAAAAGAATCACAGGCCCCTTTCCACAACATTCTATGAGTTTCTATGTCATTATTTTAATGGCTGCATAGTATAGTCCATAATAATATAGATACTTCATCATTTCTCCCTTTCCTTATTATTAGACATATAGACTGTTTCATTTTTAATTGTTAGACATATATACTGTTTTTAAATTGTAAACAATGCTCTGGTGAACATCCTTGAACATAAATCTTTGTTCATATCTGTAATGATTTTCTTACAATTAACTCTTAGTCATTTGGATATTTTAGTCCGTGGCAAATGATGAACATGCTATGCAAAGTGCTTTGTCTAACTCCAGGGGCATTTTGAACACATTATTTAATGGTATAATGAAACATCAGAAAGAAGTATAAGAAGAAAGGAAGTCACAGTGTTTATTGTCTCCTGCCAAAATTTCATAGCAGGAATTTGAGAAATCTCTCATGTAACCAGAGAACTGAAACAAGATTTGAGATTGAGCCATTAAATATCAATTATCATAAATCACTTCTAGCTGCTTCTTTGATTAAATGTTTTCCTTGTGTTTTACAATTGGGGAATTCACCTCATCAAAAGAATGGTAAGTGGGAAGGATTAAATGATTCAGAGTATCCTGGTTGCTCTTGGAAGGGAGTGCTTTGAGAAAGAAAGCAAATTATTAACCTCAGCATCTTAAACAAATTGAGTTTGGCCGATTTCCTGTGCTTAGAGAAAAGATCCCCTGTAGCTTCAGCTGGAAGCCCTAATGCACTGGCCCAGTTGTTTTCTTGACGTGTCTGCAGCCCAGGTATAAACAACCTTGACCCTTGATCTAAACATACCTGAACTGAAGATCTGAAGCTCTTTCAAGTTAATTTGAACCCATGAGGGAATGGTCCTGATTGGCAACCATTGACAATTCTTTTCCACCAAGAAGGACATGGGGGCAACGCCTTCTAGAACCAAGCATACTTCAGAGACTGGTTCTGACGGTGGTCATCTTAATTCAACAGTTATGTTTCTGATTTGTTTATAGTTGTTTTCGGAATGAGCTAGTGGGAGCAGCCGTTTTTAGCGAGCCATTTGGAGGTTTGCAAGAGATGCTGTGCTAACTTCAGAACAAGGAGATGTAATTTATGTATTAGCACAATAGAATTGTAGAAATAGGCATGTGGCATCGTTGTGGTGGTGATGGTCATTCTCACCAACGTGCTGTCACTTATTGAGCACCAGCTGTGTAGACAACATGCCCCATGTCTGTAGTTTAGTTTACTCAATTCTCACAAATCTCTTAAGAAGTAAGTACCAATAACGTCCACATTTTATAGATAAAATAGTGAAGGGGAAAAATAGTTAAGAATTTGGCTAAGATCACACAGTTACGCATCTGTTCAGCCAGTCCACAAATTAGTCTGGCCCCAAAGACACTAGCCCAAGCGTTATACTTTACTTCTGCCCATATTTTTAAGAGCTAAAGGAAACCTAACAGTGAATCTTCCTCTGCCTTTATTCAACTCCTTTCAGATTTCGTTTCAATGGTGTCTCTAACAAACAATGTATCATGGATTCTTATCAAGTGAAATGATTGCATCATTCCCCTTAATTGACCGTTTTGAACTGAAATTGCTTGAATTTATCAGATGTTTTATAGTGCTGTGTGGTCTGGCATAGTTATTATCAACTTCTTTCCCACCATAACCACATTTGACAAACAAGGCTTGTCGTGATGGTCCATCATGTGCTTATCCAGAAGTATTACGCAAAGTAAAAGTCTGCTGTTTTTTGCACGATGTCTTCTAAGACAGCTGTAACTCTACGCCTTTGTCTCCCACTGATCCTGGAGTCTGCAGCTGAGGATCTACAGTCTAGTAAAATTGAGAGAGATGTGCTGGCTCGACAAACAGATCTTGAGCACCTTTAACGTGCAAAGGGCTGGATCCCTCTAGGTAGGCTAGTATGGGATTTAAAAATAATAAGACAGCCTGAGAGAGACAGGCGTCGACACCATTGGCAAAATCACTTCAATCACAAGCGGAGAAGAAGGCGGGGAGTGGGCAGAAGGACACGTCGCAGGGAAGGCTGAGTGTGGCCCATTCTGAGGTTTCTTAGTTGCAATTCTGCTCTTCATCGATGGGCCGCTTCTGGGAAATTCTGTAGCATGAAGCTTATGCTCAGAGCTTGAAAGGTCTGACAATAATAAGAGGAAGAGCAGGTAGCAAACCACAAAGTTGTGTCTTATAAACAGCCTTATCTCCTAATGCCCAAACTTGGGAAATCTACTGACAGTCCATCCCATTGCAGAACTCCTATCAGGGCACTTGCTGTTTAGTCATCAGTACGCAACAGGGTGTAAAATCAAAACAGCTCAGTGCATAAACTCACCCCTCCCTACCCCTTGCTTGAGTATGTAACTAGTAGAACTACTGCTAGGATTCTATATATTTTAATTTTTTTTTTCCTGCACAAGTTACACAGGATCACAAAATCATAAGATGTTCAAAGGGACACAACAAATATTTAATGCAAACCTTTTTTTTAGGGATGAAGGTCAGTAAAGAGAAGTGACTTGATTCATACAGACTTAACTAAAAAAATTGTAAAGAGGTTGTAATCAAAAATATCCAGTTGTACTGCCTCCCAATTTTGTGCCTCATTCACCTCACCATCAACTGAGAAGCCCGATTCGAATATAGAATACTTTGGATTGGTTTCATGAGATAATACCACCACCACCTCCCCCAAAAAGAAAAGAAAAAAGTGGGTAAGAGAATGAATAATAAAAAAAAAAAAAAAATAAGTCAATCTGGGATTTTTTTTTTTTTTTTTGTACCAGAATTATTCACATTGTTATTTTGGGCTCAGGGCAGAAGTTCGATGCCACATTTAAATGAAAAGCATATTTTCCATATTTATAAATCTTTAGATTCTGTATGTGTCATGAAAAATGTAAGTAAGTTTTAGAATAGTGAGATGTATGAAACTAATTTCTATTCTGTGTCAAAAAGCTCCATGGTAAGCAATTAATGCATAAAACACCAGGGACCGCTGCCCTAAGGGCTACATTGCCAGATGAAATTGCAGATCTCAAATCCCATCATTATCCTGGTGTTTATTTTTTGTTCGTGTGGTCTAGGGAAGATGTAATCTTAAATTGAATATTTACCTAATCAGCAGGCTAAGAGTGTTTTCTGGTTTCTGTCCCCTTCAAATCTAGAGCAAAGTGTCTAGTTGTCAATGTTAATAGGTTACTCATATTCTAGGCTACTACTGCTTACTGTTTCCATTTCATGGAATAGAAAATGATAATATATATATGCCACACTGGAGCAAACTGGAGGAGATTTAAGTGGAGTTTGGTGAAAATGATATTATACTTTTTTAGATTACACAACTCTCATAAGAGTACCATATAGGGTATTTGGGAAGATACCAACTATTTAATTTACATAAAACTGTTACATAATGTTTTTAATTTTTTAAATGAGAAATCTGTTCCTACTTCCACAAACACAAGTTTTGCGATCAGGTCTTATGCTTTAACTTGTAACCTGCAATTCTGGTCAATATGCTTTCATAACATTATCTTCCAATTCTTGACAATCACATTCAATAAGAAAATTTTAATGATTTTTACAACCATTTAGAAATTTACAGGTTTTTTTTTTTTTTTTTTTTTTTT
>RJWJ010006575.1:0-19896 GCA_004363605.1 Indri indri | reverse complement strand
AATGATATTATACTTTTTTGGATTACACAACTCTCATAAGAGTACCATATAGGGTATTTGGGAAGATACCAACTATTTAATTTACATAAAACTTTTACATAATGTTTTTAATTTTTTAAATGAGAAATCTGTTCCTACTTCCACAAACACAAGTTTTGCTATCAGGTCTTATGCTTTAACTTGTAACCTGCAATTCTGGTCAATATGCTTTCATAACATTATCTTCCAATTCTTGACAATCACATTCAATAAGAAAATTTTAATGATTTTTACAACCATTTAGAAATTTACAGGTTTTTGTTTTTGTTTTTTTGTTTTTTTAATCTACAGTTTCTGGCCATGTGCAGTGGCTCACGCCTGTAATCCTAGCACTTTGGGAGGCCGAGGTGGGAGGATTGCTTGAGGCCAGGAGTTTGAGACCAACCTGAGCAAATAGAGTGAGACCCTTGTCTCTACAAAAAATAGAAAAAGTAGCTGGGCATGGTGGCTCATACCTATAGTCCCAGCTGCTCTGGAGGCTGAGGCAGGAGGATCCCTTGAGCCCAGGAGTTTGAGGTTGCAGTGAACTATGATGACACCACAGAACTCAAGCCTGAGTGACAGAATGAGTCCCTATCTCAAAAAATAAAAAACAAAAAATCTACAATTTCTTCTTTCTTTTACACACACATTAATTGAAATATTTTCTGATAATGTCTATAAAATTAAATTCAATCTAAGTTTGTCATTGTTACAAGTAAGTCACAATAATGGCAGTGCTGTATTTTCTAGAAAGCACAGGCTATGTTAGAGCCCCTGTTTTCTATCCAGCGTGGACATCCGCTGAGCAGTCATACCATCTTTACTTGCAGACAGAGATATGGGGTAACCACCTACGTTCTCCCTGGCCTACTGTCTCCTGCAACGTGAGTTCCTCTAGAAAGCTCGGCCGTCCCTTGTTCACAATGAGCATTGGTGTACACTGAAGCTGGCTGTTGCAGAAGTTTATGTCCAGGTGGCTGAATATTAAGCAATGGTAGTAGACCCATTGGTGTGGATGCTGCTCATTTTGTTTGCCATCTGTGGCCACTTAAGCCTCGTTAGTCCCTGTCTTGGGCCACCTTCCTGGGAGACTCTGGAGATGCTACTCATGGCTGGATGTGAATAGCTCCAGAATTCTGGGTAAGCCAAACTCCACCCCTGAACCCTCAGGGTTGAGTGGTCACTGTCTCATGTCCCACTTACACACATAAGTTTCCCGACTGTGGACCCAAGTAGACTGTTGGGAATCCTCTGTTTTAGGTATATGATTTAAAATAGCCATGAAGAACTTTGAAAGTAAGACCACAACGGCAAACTTCTCTATTTTGCTCTTTATTTAGACTAAACCTGCAGTCTCATAGGAGCTGAAAACATTGACTTTTTATGCTGAAAACACATGTATTCTTTGTCTTTTATTAAAATTTAAGATAATCAGCAGGAAGTTAACACACTTGGGTTGAAAAGGGCAATTCAAGTTAGCTTGTTGCTTTACCTCGGTCAGAAAGGTTTATGGAGAGAAATTGAGGGTGAAGAACAAAATAGACAACCTTTTTTCTGCCAGATCTAACCTCCAATCTTTTGATTTAATTCTATTATCTGAATGATTTTGGACTGATTTAGACACAACCACATTTAAATACAAGCTCGGAAAGGCAGTCTAAAGTCAAATGGAGATCATTTTGAATGGTCTTGATATGAAAATAATAGTTTCATTCTTTGTATATCCCAGTCTGTCCATTCCTTCATTTTTTCACACCTGCATTCATGTATTCACTCGTTTACATATTCATTCGTACATTCATGTACATTTGTTGGTGTGGACTCTGTGCCTGGTATTGATCTGGGTGCTGGGCTAGATCGGTCATTATCTTTACTTTGGAGACCCTGTCAGTCTTGTGTGGAATCCTATGGGTTAATACATAATTATCTTACAATTTGACAAGTGCCATTGTAGTCATACGAACAGAACATCAGGAGATGACAATTTCCTTCAGTCTTGTTATATATAACTACTTACCTGCCAGACATGCAAAACCTTTTAATAAAAGTTGTCATTTTAAGGGTACAATCCATGTTTCAATCACTTTTATTTTAACCATGTTGCATTATCAAATGCTTTTCACATAAGTAACTATTAAATGTATATATATATATTTTTTCAGCTATTTTTTACTATCCACCACGCCTATCTTATCCTTCCCCTTAATATGAATTTTGTTTTTGTAAAGCGGCAATACTACCACGATTTCTACCTGGAAGATTGTGAGGATGGAATGATCGAACACATTTAAGGGGCTGATTTTTAACAGCTTTTTGTGGTATAATTTGCCTAAAATAAACTGCATGCAATTAAAATGCACAGTATCAGTTTAGACTTAGCTATAAATCTATAAAACCCATCACCACAATATCTGATGCCCACAAAAATTTCCTCTTATGTCTTTTTGTTAATATAGATGAGTTTATATTTTGTAAAATGTGTATAAGAAAGGGTTCATACAGTCACTATTGGCTTCTTTTACTCAGCATAATTATTTTGACATTTAT
Source organism: Indri indri (assembly GCA_004363605.1). NCBI lineage: Eukaryota > Metazoa > Chordata > Mammalia > Primates > Indriidae > Indri > Indri indri. The sequence continues at coordinate 17,328 of RJWJ010006575.1, read as the reverse complement.
CCATGTTATCGCCTGTCATCCTTTCTACTGCTAAGTCAAAAGTGTTCCATTGTATAGACACACCACAATTTGTTCCATTTACTTGTTGATGGGAACTTGGGTTATTGCCAGTTATTTTAACTATTAAGAAACTAAAGCTGCTATGAAAATTTATATATAAGCCTTTGTATGGGTGCATGCTTTCACTTCTCTTGGGTTAGGGGACCCAAGAAAAAGGGCTGGATCATACGATAGGGATATGCTTAACTTTTTGAGAAACTGCCAAACTATTTTCCAAAGTCATCGTACCATTTTACATTCCCGTCAGTATTGTACGAGGATTCCAGTTCTTCTATATCCCCACCAAGCTGTCTAGTCACTCTTTTTAATTTTAAGTATTCTAATATGTGTGCAGTGATATCTCATCATGGCTTTGATTTTAATTTCCCTAATGATGAACAATTTTAATTATCTCTTTAGCTTTTTTTTTTTTTGCCATCCATATGTGTTTTTTGATAAACTGCCTGTTCAAATCTTTGTCCACTTCTTGCTGAGTAGTTGCTTCTTCATTGTTCAGTTTTGAGAATACTTCATGTATTCTAGGGATTAGTACTTTATCAGATGTATGCTTTGCAAATTTTTTTCCAGGCTGCAGCTTGCCTTTTCATTCTATTATCAGGGTCTTTCAAAAAGCAGAAGTTTTAGTTTTGATTAAGATTAATTTATATATACAGTTTTTTCTTTTATGGATCATGTGTTTGGTGTGGTGTCTAAGAAATCTTTGCCCGATCCCAGGTCCCAAGATTTTCTTCTACACTTTGATCTAGATGTTTTATAGTTTTATATAATTTACAATTAGGTCTACAGTATATTTTAGTTAACTTTTGTATGTGATTATGGATTAAAATTAATTATTTTGCATATGAAAATCCAATTCTCCCAGCACCCAGAGTCATTGTTGCAAAGACATTACTTTATCTGTTGGATTATCTTTGTTAAAAATCTGTTGCCAGTAAAAAGAAAAACTCTGTTGCCAGTGCATCTGTGGGTCAATTTATATACTATGTCCTGTTTCATTTGTACATTTGTTTATCTTTATGCTAACGCCACCCCCTATCAATTAGTGTAGCTTTATAACAAATATTAAAGTCAGATAATATGAATCATCTAACTTTGTTTCTTTAAGGTTATTTTGCCTATTCTAAGTACTTTTCATGTCCACATTATTTTAGAATCAACTTGTCGATTTTGACAAAAGCACCTGCTGGGCTATGTTTGGGATTGCATTGAATTTATTGATTAATTTGAGCAAATTATCTTCTTAACAATATTGAGTTTACTGATTAATAAAAAGATATCTCTCCCTATTTAATCTTTTAAAATTTTCTCAGTAATGTTTTATAGTTTTCAGTGTGCAGGTTTTGCACATCTTTTATCACATTTTACCTTAAGTATTTTAAAATGTTGATGCTATAGAAGATATTTTTAAAAAATACATCCCAATTCCTTGTATCTAGCATATAGAAATATGATCTACTTGATTTTGTATATTAACCTTTCATTTTGTAATCTTTTTAAACTTGCTTTTTAATTTTATAAATTTTATAGATCCCGTCCAATTTTTTATATATGTGATCATGCCATCAACAAATAAAGACAGGTTGTCAGTTTGCATGCTTTTTATTTCTTCTCCTAGCTATATTGCACAGGCTAGTGTCTCTAGTGCAAAATTGAATAGAAATAACAAAGGAAGATATCCTTGTCTTGTTCCTGATCTTAGGGGAAAAGCTCTCAGTGTTTCATCATTAAGTATGATCTTATCTGTGGAATTTTCATGGATACTCTTTATCAGGTTGAGGAATTTCCCTTCTACTCTTGGTTTTCTGAGAATTTTTATCAGGAATGGATGCTGGTTTTGTTAACTGATTTTTCTACATCTGTGGAAATGATTTGGCTTTTCTTTTTTAGTTTGTTAATGTGTTACATTATATTGATTGATTTTAGAATATTAAACTAGCCTTGTATTCTTAGAATAAACCTACTTGGTCATGATACATGATCCTTTTTACATGTTATTGGATTTGATTTCCTAAAATTCGATTTAGAATTTTTGCATCTGTAGTCATGGGAGATATTATTCCATATTTTTCTTTTCTTATAATATGTTTTTTTCCTCCTAATTGTGGTATCAGGGTAATTCTAGCCTCACAGAATAAGTTGGGAAGTATTCTGTCCTCCTCAATTTTCTGGACTTTGTATTGAACTGATATTACTGTCTTAAACACTTAACAGAATTTACTAGTGAAGCCGTCTGGGCCTGAAGTTTTTATTGTGAGAATGTTTTTCATCACAAATTTGATTTCTTCAGTAGATATAAGCTTATTTACTTTCTGTTTTTTTTTTCTTTTTTAGATAGGATCTTGCTTTGTTGCCCAGGCTAGAGTACAGTGGCATCATCATAGCTCACTGCAACCTCAAACTTCTGGGCTCAAGTAATCCTCCTGCCTCAACCTCCCAAGTAGCTAGTACTACAGGTGTGCACCACCATGCTCAGCTAACTTTTTTTTTTAGTTTTTGTACAGACGGGATCTTGCTATGTTGCCCAGGCTCATCTCAAACTCCTGGGCTCAAGCGATCCTCTTGTCTCGGCCTCCCAAAGTGCTAGGATGACAGGTGTGAGCCACCATCCAGCCACATTCTCTATTTTTAACATGAACTTTTATAACGCGTGTCTTTCATTTAAAATACCAATTTATTGACATTAAATATTCATAACATTCTTTTATTGTCCTTTCAATATTTGTAGAATTTGCATTTACATTACTGCTCTCATTTCTCTTGTGATTAATTTGTATATTCTCTTTTTTTCTGATCAGTCTGACTAGAAGTTTATTAATTTTATTGCTTTTTCAAAGAATCATCTTTTTGCCTGATTAATTTTCTTTATTATTTTTTGTTTTTATGCTATTATTTTCAGGCTGATCTTTATTGTTTATTTTCTTTGGCTTACTTTGGGTATAATTTTCGCTTCTTCTACTTTTAGTGTGGAACCTGAGGTCATCAATTCGAGATCTTTCTTCTTTTTCTAATGCAAACATTTCATGCTGTAAATTTTCCCTTAACTAGTACTTTAGTGGCATTCCACAAATACTGATATGTTGTGTTTTCATTAACATTTCATTTAAAACTGTTTTAATTTCCCTTGTGATTTCTTCTTTGACTCCTGGGTTATTCCTCAGTGCATTATTTAGTGCACAAATATTTGGGATTTTTTTTTATGGATCTTTCTATTATTGATTTCTAATTTGCAGAACTTGCATCCTTTTAAGTTTATTGTGGCTTGTTTTGTGGCCCAGAACATAGCTTATCTTGATAAATGTTCCAGGTGCACTTTCCAGGAAAAAAAAGAAAAAAATATATATATATTAATATATATATGTGTGTGTGTGTGTTCCACTATTGTGGGGTGGAGTGTTCTATAAATGTAAATTAGGTCAAGTTCATTGCTAGTGTGGTAAAAGTCCAAATAACCTTACTGATTTTCCTATCTACTTATTCTGTTAATTATTATGCTTTATGTATTTTGTTGCTCTATTTGCATAGACATTGAGAACTATCATGTCCTCTTTATAAATTGACCCCTTTATCATGAAACGATCTTCTTTATCGCTGGTAATATTCTTTGTTCTGAAATCCACGTTGCCCAGTCTTAAGCTAACCTCTTGGTTTTCTTTTACTAGTCAGTGTTGATATTGTTAGGTTGAAGTCTATCATCTTGCAATTTATTTTTTATTTGTTTCAGAGGATTTCTAATATTCTTGAGCTTTGGGGATGTAGTGATATTGCTTAGAAATAATTTCATTTTTTCTGGTATTGCTTTTAAGAGTTGTTAGGAATGACCAGAACCATATTTACCTGAAAGCTATTTATTCCCCACAACCTAGGCAAGACCCTTCTGAGACCTCTACCCAATATTTCATGAATTATGAGGTTTTCCAGTCTGGGTAGTGAAAAGGCACTATCTCAGGGGCTATTTGCACCTAGCTCTGTTACCTCTAAACCTTTTGTTCTTTTTCTGCTTTTTTTTAATCCATGCCCCAATCAGTACTCTGCTACACGCTGAAGGGAAACCCTTTGCAAATGTCTGTCTCTCTCTCTGCGTTTCCGTATGTGGCTCTCTCTACTCGGGTGTTCTGTCTATAAACTCTAGCTGCATTAGCTCTCCAGGCTCTCAGCTGTGGCCCCTCGACTCAAGGAGTCTGCTGGGCTCTGCCTTATTTGTCTTCCCTGATTTTTGGCCCAAAAATTAATTTCTTAAATATTTGCTTCATATATTTTTCCATTTTTTTTTTCTTTTTAGTGTTTCAGGTAAGAGGGTAAATCCAGCCCCTGATCCTACATCTCAGCTAGAATAGAGAGTATGCAAATTAATTAATCAAATTAATGGTACCATATGACTTTCCTTCCTATATTACTTTGTTACCAACATCTTCATGGTTAAAATGAAGTTTCACGTTTCCCTGTGGATTTCCTTAATGCAGTCGTGCTGCAAAATTCCAGCAACAATGGATAATTGACTGCACAGTACAACATCTGTTCTTAATGAAATAAAGAAGATTCGCATTTCTATGTTATATTAGCGAGAGTAGTACGAGCTGGTATAGCAACAATTCTCTAGATTTTAGTGACTGAACATGAAAAAAGGTTTGTATCTTGTTCATGGGATAATAGAACATGGCGTTTCAGATTTGCTGAGGGCTGTTCCCGTGGAATGGCTTGGAGACCTAGACTTCTTCCATCTCCTGGCTCTGTCATTTCCTAGGGCCTCAAAGTATTTGTTTTTTTTTTTTTTCTTTTTTTTAATATAGTTGGAAGATAGAGAAGAGGGTGTCAAAGGCACACAATCACCTCAGCCTGGAAGTGACATTCATTACTTCAGCTCACATTCCGTTGACAGGGTCTAGATACAGGGGGTTCTGGGAAATGTGGCCCTGACAAACCAACGTCTAACAGCAGCTTTACGCATTGGAAGGCAAGCGAGCTCTTTGCTGAATTTCTCACCATCTCTTGACAAACAAGGAACTTAGTGGTCTTTCAACCCCTTTGAAAATGTAGGCTTCCTTTTTCTCCCCCATCCCTCCAACTCTGATCCTGGGCAGCAGCCTGAATGTTTCCTCAATCTTTTATCCACTCATGCTGTCAAGGGAGCCTTCTTCTCCTGTACAACAAGCAAAGCACCCTGGATTTCTTTTCATAGCACATTTCCACATTTAGATCAAATCCATGCATTGCATCTCACCAGGTGATTGCTGACTAATCTCAAGACTGTGGAGTCCATGTGAAAGGAAGAGATGATTAGCTTCCAAGGCACTTGTGGGGCAGACCTGCTGGGTTCCCTTTTAACCAGGCAGGCTAATACCTGCTGTAGTTCTTTGGGATCTGTACATTGCTCCCTTGACTGAAATGAAGAAATCATAAACAGAATACGGTGTGCCAAAGAAAAAAATCCCCAAATTCTGTAGTATAATTTAAACAAGTTTATTCTGAGGCAAATATCACCAATGGCCTAAGGAACATAGTTTTAAGAGATCCTGAGAAAATGTACCTGAGGTATCCAGATTACAGTTTGGTTTTATACATTTAGGGAGACAGAAATTGCAGGTAAAGTCATAAATCAATACATAGAAGTTATACATTGGTTTGGCCCAAAAAGGTGGGACATTTCCAAGCAGGGGCTTATATGTTATAGATGAGTTTGAAGATTCTTTGGCTTTCAATTGGTTAAAGAATAAAGCTTTGTTTAAAAACTTGGAGTCAGTAGACAGGAATGCTTCAGTTGCGATAAGGGGGTCTGTTAATCAGAGAGCAACACACAATATACTCAAAGTGGTCTGTTAGGTAAATTGATGGCTTGTGGGTCATTTAACCTTTGCCCTGCATGGTGTTAGGCCCTGTTAATAATCTAATATCTTGTTGTCATAAAGGGTCTGTTTTGTCAGTCTTATGATCTTTGTTTTAACATTGATGTTGGTCAATTGTGGCCAAACTCCAAAAGGGAGGGGGCGTAATGAGGCATGTCCAACCTCCTTTCCCTTCCTGGCTAGGCACTCAGTTTTAAGGTTTTTCTGAAGTCCCCTTGGCCAGGAGAGGGGTCCGCTCAGTCAGTGGAGACCTTATGATTTTATTTTTAGTTTACGAGTTGTTGTGAGGATCAAATAAGATAATGTATGCGAAGTGGTAAGCATGGTCCCAGGCACATATAGAAAGCAATCCATAATTGAATCTCTTCTAATTATGAATTAATCATAGGTTATTAAGCAAAAATTGAAGTACACTTCTTGAGGACAGTGATAATATATGGAAAAAGTAATATTTTGGATTGCTTTCTGCAACTAATTTCTTTATTGTATTTTTTGATACATTATATTTGTACATATTTATAGGGGACACGTGAAATTTTGTTACATGCATAGAATGTGTAATGATCAGTTAAGGTATTTAAGGTATCAGCACCCTAGTATTTATTATATAATATCTATGCATTGTTGGGAACATCTCAAGTCCTCTCTTCTAGCTATTTTGAGAAATACAATACATTGTTGTTACCCATAGTCACCCTACTCTGCTATCAAACATTAGAACTTATTCTGCAACTAGCTTCTATTTAATAGCAAGCTTTCATGATGTGCTTGCTGCCTGATTCCTCAAGACAATGGGTTTTCCCTCTCACTTATCACATGTGTATCACTTGACTGTCTGTATACCTGCAACTGAGTCTACTTCTAGGATTTTTCCAGCCTGTAATGAGCAGTAAAACATACTAATGAAGAGATTTGTTTCTATTAATAAATGCCGAATCCAAGTCCTAGCTCTATTACTTACTACCTGCGTGAAATTAAGCACCCTCTGTTTCCAAGTTCGTGAAATTTAGGCAATGGTATTTCTTCACAGGAACTTTATGAAGGTAATGAGACAATATAGGTAAAGCACTTAGTAGAGAAGAGGCCATGTAGTAAGTGCCTAATGAGTGTTCTTGTAATTTATAATAAGACTATAAAAAGAGGCAGTAACATGCAGTAGCTAGAATATTGGGATTGGGGTCAGATGACTCAAATTTATGTCCACATTTTGTTGCTTTCAACTTTGCTGTGCCTCAGTCTCTTCACCGATAAAATGGGGCTAATAAAATTCCTCTCACAGGGTTTATGTAATGATTCTATTGTAAGGTAGGTGAAAGTAGACAGGACCTTGCCTTCAGCCTATAAAATGCTAACTACATGTTAAAATTATTTACTGCATTTATAGTATCTGCGGCCCTGGTCAAACTGATCTTTCTGTCACATTAATTATGCCTTCCACTTGACCTGCAGTAGTTAATATTAAAACCCAATAAAACAAAACAAAACTTTAAACAACAAAAAAGAATAGTCCTGGATATAGCATCACTATTTAAGAATAAGATGGCATTCTTTCCCTGAAGGATTTGACCACCGAAATTATGGAGGAAGACCATTGCCGGATTTGTGCAGTGACATTTCTGAAACACGTGGTATGGCATGGATTGCTTTAATCACAAAGAAGGGAAATACTAATATCTATGATCTCACAAGCCCTACCTCACGTTAATTTTTAAATCATTAGTAAAGAAAAATTTCTTTTGGAAATTTAGTACCCTGCCAGAGAATCTCTCAGTACAAACGTTTGGAAAGGCATAACAAGACATTCAGGAATGGATAAAACTAGCCTATGCCATGGAACGCCATCTTCCCAGGAAATTCAAGAGAAAAAGTGACCCCTTAAGCAAGGGATGGCAAATAGATTGTCCCTTATGGGCCAACTCTCACACACTGCACTGTGCTGGGAAAGATTCTGACAAGTCTGAGGTGAGTGGTTAAAAAGGACTTTAATCTGTAACTAATGTTCTACAATGAGTATTAGTGGGGAGAGGTGAGTTTGCTCTAACTGTTCACCATCCTTCTGCTCTGAGATGGTTTCTAAGTCAAATTAGAGGATAAAATCATTGCAGAGAAGCCCTGTTACTCTCAGATATTTCCCTCAAAGACTTTGGGCAAACTTAGGCACCATACGATTTTGTTTTTATTTTTTTTATATTTTTGTACGAAAAGAAAACCTGAGGGTTTTCTGTGGCATCTCTTTCACACTCTTCCACTTGTTTTTCTATGTGGATGTCCTTCCTCTATCTTGTCTCACTTCCTCAATCCTAAGCATCCTTCAAGGATAAGTCCAAAGCCCATCTCTTCTGTGCGTACTCACCAGCTCAGTACTGCTCACAGAAATCTTGTCCTCTCTGAACACCTGAAAAAGTGTTCATATCTCACAGTTGAGTGTTCAGCTCAGTATGTCTTTCACATTATTTTAGTATTAACGTTACTATGTCTTGATCAAGTGACACAGAGAAAATGCAAGAAATGCAATTTGGAAGGAGAGGCTAATCTTTGAAGGTAGATACTGATTATATTTTAAATGACAATTTGAAACCCCATGCTAATGAATGCATAAGCTAAGTAAATATAAATTCAATTAAAAATATGCAGCAATGCTTTACAAAACTGCTACTGAGAATAACATCAAGTTTGCGTCAAACCACCTAAAAATAGCTAGATGACTATTTAACCTTCCATTTATATGTATAGATAAATGCAAGGATTTGCCCACTAGAATTGTATTTTCCATGGCAGGTCCATGCCATGCCTTAAGTGACCCTGTGAGCATCTTTTAAAGATTACCTTTGGACCCCAGTGTTACATCTTGGGACTGCCGCTAGATGCAATCCTAAAATTTTCCATAAAGGCTCACTCTAGCTTTTATTTCAGGAGCTGTTTCCATTTAGTTAAAATTAATCTCTCTGCTGCAGGAATTTCTCCCAGGACTCAGAGCTTTCCATTCTTGATTAAGGTGACTAACCTGCTAGCTTGCTGAGGGCAGGGAGCTCAGAGCGTAGCTCAATGGCAATGGAAGCCCAGTGTGATGTGTGACATTGCTTCATTGCAGAAGGAGTGTTCCCTGAGGGCTGCATCTGACATCTGCACAAACTCCTTTTCTGCACTTGCATTCCCAACACTGATACAAAAATGTAAGCCTTGTTCTTTGGTGTCCCATAGGCAGCACATCTTGCATAGGATATTTTTAATTGTATCGCGCCTCCGTGTAGACTCGTTTTACTGGTTTCTGCATATGTCCCATGTTAAAGCAGACCTGTCTCATTCCCACTCTCTTTACCCTCCTCTGTCTCATTTGCACCCCACAGCACAGTAAGTGGACACCTTTGCTCGTATCCACCACTGGCCCATCCCCTACTGCTCTGTCCTCAGAGGACGTGACTTGACAAGAAAGAAGATTCATTCCCAGATACTTACCAGCACAAGTGAGACCTTCAATGCTCCATCCGTTCATTCAACGTGCTACATGTTGAGGAAACACAGTGATCGAGAGGGACATACTCCTTGTCCACTCAGAGTTGGCAATCCAGGGAGGAGGGAGGACCATAAACAAACAAGTATGCCACTAATTATAAAACATAATTGGATGCATTTTATAAAGATAAAGTATAGGTTGTTATGATATGACATAGAACGGGGCACAGGAGCTCACCTGGTTTGGAAACAGGTGATCCGGGGAGAACAGAATGACTTTTTAAAATAACTTTAGAGAGGTAAAATTTATGTACAATACATTGCACATACATAACCTATTTGATGATTTTTTAAATATATGTATACACCCACAAAACCATTATCACAATCAAAATGTCAAATGTTTTTGATTTTGAGGTCCATCCATGTTGTCACATAGTTTGTTCCTCTTATTGACTGATTGATTGATTATTTACTTATTTATTATTGAATAGTATTCCACTGTGAGGATATATCATAATTTGTTTATCTGTTCACCCACTGATGGGCATTTGGGTTATTTTCAGGCTTTTTTATTTTAAATAAAGCTGATACAAATATTGTCCATAAGTCTTTGTGTGGACGATATACTTTTATTTCCCTAGGGAAAATATCTAGGAGTGGAATTGCTGGGACATAATTTCATTCTTTAAGACATTCGGTCATTGATAAATGGCAATGGCAGTGGTCTAGACCTTGCATGACAGATGTCCGAGACATATTTGAGAATTAAAGCTAAGTTAAGCTAAATTCAAAGATACTTTCCCAATAACCAATATGGGTGTTATCAATTTCATACTCTAAAATCCATGACTTTTCTTCTAAGAGAGTCCTTCCAGCTTTCATTCAAAATCTATTTTATGCTTACTTTAGACTGTTCCAGTAAACCCAGATACCAAGTTTCTTATACCAGAGCATATTAGAAGCAGCAAATCCACAGCAACAAAAGTGATGATATTGAAAAGCATGAAATTATAATTCAAAACCTCAGTAGTTTAGAGCTATTGTGTACAGTGACATACAGTCCTGATGGAATCATTTGGTTAAAGTGGAGGAAATTTTTGATGGAAAAAATGAAAATGCTGATCTGATAACTGATAATGATAGTTACCCTTGATTGTGCATGGCATGCCAGAATTGATGCTAAGCTCTCTCTACACGCTATGTCATTTAATTCACATAATGACCTTAAGAAGTAAGTATTGATACATTCTACAGAGGAGGAAAGGAAAGCTTAGAGAAGTTAAGTATCTTGGTTGCATAGCTGTTGGCCATGACTCTATCCTGCCTAATCTAAATAATCAAGTAATCTAGTCTAGCCTGCCTAGACTGAGTAATTTTTCTTTACCTGGGTAAGAAAATAAGAAATTTTAAAAACATATTTTTTTCACTCCAAATTTTGAATTCTCCAGAGAGATGGCTAAGGTATCTAAAATAGTACTTAAGGCAGAAACATGTATTTCCCAAGCATGCCAAATAAATGAAGTTTTCCTAGAACTACTTCCCAATGATTACATCACCCTTTGGGTTCCTCTGCGAGGCTATGAACAAAGTCTAGGAAACAGTGCTGCCTGCAAAGTGGCAAGAGCAGAATGCTGATACTGGACAGCGTATTGCCCCATATGAGCTCATTGAGAGGTGCTGTTATCATCTTTAATTGCAGCAAACTTATATCCCTCAAATGAGTCCATAGTCTTTTTTTTTTTAATAGGAAGTTCCTGACATGTAAATAGAATCTACCATGATATCCATTTATTTTTCTGACTATAAGTGTTATAGATCATCAGCCCATGATCAGTGCTCATCTTCCTTATGGTGAGTTTAAAATGTGATGTCTCTACTGGGAGATTAATTTTTTTATTCACACTTTTGAGAGACTGATAGACAGCTAGACTCCTAAACTTATAATACTTTGCTTGAAGTAATTAATTCTAATGTTACATTGGGCAAACATGGACTTACTAGCCCTGCCTTTCAAGGGGTGCCTCTAGCCCCAAAGTGTACTGCAGGCAGTGACTCAAGGTGAGCCACCCCAATCCATTCCTCTGCTCACCCCAAACGCCTTGTTTCGGCAGATTCCCAACCTCCCCTCTTTTTTGTATCTTCCACTGTCTTGGATTTAAGAAAGGCTCAAAGAATTCCCCATGGTCCTGATAAAGAGTTCCTCTTCCACAGCTATGACATCACTTTAGCACCTGGAAGCTCACTAAGCACTGTGTATAACCAGCACCCCCACCAGTCCAAATCAGCGTCTCTCCATACCTCCTCTGCTCTCACCACTAATTCCTCTTCCACCATAACAGCAGCAGGATCAATCCCATTGCACCTTTAGTCCCATTTTACCCTGTACTCTCCAACAGTCCAAGCATTCCAGGATCTTTAAATACCCAGAATTCATCTCTGTAACCTGTTAGCTCCCTTAATCTGACATAATCTCCCATTTCTTTCCAGTCCCTCACCCTTCAAAAAACTTTCAATATATTCTCTGGAACATGCAGTCTGTCATTACCAAAATTACCAGTCTTCAATATTTTTTCTTACTATTTCCTTCACCTTCTGACTTGAATAAAAAAACTGACTTCCCCTGATGACATGGCTTCCATTATTGTCCCCTAAAAGAAGAACTCTTTTTCTACCTCTATTCCGTCTGTGGTAGGGCGTAGAGACTAGAGTCTCATTCTCTTTCTCCCTCCTTGCTTTTTCTAAGACATTTCTCCTAATTCAAAAAACTCAGTATGTTTTAAGCACATGCCAACAAAATGTACTATTCTGGTTGTCATAGTTGTCTGCTACATCTTATTCATGTCTCTTCATTTCTTGAATATTTTTGCTGGAAGCCTTCTGTTTTTCTCTCACTAGTCTTGTCATTATTTTTGGCGATTTCAGAATCTAAATGGGTCATCTGCCCCACATCCCATTCTTTCAGTTGCTTGACCTTTTGTACATTTGGTGATCTTTTCTTCCACCTGACTTCAACCAATCATTTCTTTGGACATACCCTAGAACTTGTCATCATCAAGAAGAGTGCAATTTCCCAGATCTTGATCGCCAGCATCTCATGTTCTCCTATCTTTTCCTATCACGCCGATGCTCCCATTCTTATGATTCACCGACCCTTTTCAGATCCCTGAAACCCTTGTCAGTTTCTCCTCACCCAGTTTGACTACTGTAAGTTTCATAATCACTTCCTTGTTCTCACCTTCAGGTCTTTTGCCTCCTTTCCATCTGCTCAACGTGCCTGGCAAACCCCATCATAACTCTCCATCTTTTAGACCCCTGAATTGAAGCAGCAGAATGTGGCTCGAGAACATGCACCAGTGTGCTGGCCAGTCCCACGCTAGTGCCATGATGGACCTCCACGCCGATCAGAAGTCCTCCTCCACAGCCTCTGCCAATCACACCTTCTCTCCACCTGAACATTTCCCTGATCCTGCTCTTTTTTATGTCCTGCGATTCTACTTGCTATTTCATTTAAAAATAGCATAGACACAATCGAAAGAAAACTGCTTTATCTTCCTAGAACCAACTCTACCATCCCAGATGCCTTTTACCATGGATGATCTCTCCTTGTTCCTAACAAGAGCCAAACCATCCACTTGTGTACTGCAATCCCTTCCCTGTGTCCCACTCGAGCACGGTGCTCACACAGTTGATTCTCTTCTCTCCTACGTGGTTAGTATCTGAGTCTCTACTGGCTTATCCCCACTGGAGGATAGACATGCTATACTATATTATCCCACCTGTTCTCCAAAAGACCACCAGGAAGACTAAATAGTAGAAAGGAAAGCTTTACTGGTGACATCAGTTTGCCAACTGGGAAGAGATAGTCTGGTACCAACCAAAGCTGCTCTCTCTTTGAAGAGGGAAGGGGCAGGTTGGATTTTATGCACCACAGGCCCTGTATTACACAATAGAGTCATATATATCTAGCAGGTTTTGGGGGGAAAGCTATACAGATTTGTGACTGGGACCCTTGCTCTTAACTGTTAAGCTATATTGCAGCATGAATTACAGTCCTGAAGTAGAGAAGGAAGTGGATAGGTCCAGGTTTTATCAAGAAGACAAACAACTCAGTAGGAAAATAAAGTGGAGAGGATTCCTTCCTTAAAAAAAACAGGAACAAACACTGTAATCATTTTACTTTTCAAGTTTAAGGTGTTTACTTGTCTCCAGCTATTATCAATCATGAAGTGATTGTGAGGAAGTATACTTCAAGGTTAAATGCAGGGAGAAACTGCCTTCATCTCTGGAAAACTGCCAAAGGACCCCATGTATAGTATGTTTCTCTGCAGCGTGTAATTGCAGCTTTTATAAATAAGATTAAAAAGAGCCTTGATAGTCTATGGGAGCCCTTATTTTCTTTGGGGATGTTTTACAGGTGGCCAGTGTTCTGCAAAGTGGGCGTAGCTGCTGTTTCAGCATAAACACAAAGCTCTGCAATTTTGACAGAAGTAAATTATTTGCCAAAATAAGGCTGTGCAGGAAACTCAGAAGTTGAAGGTTCTTAAGAACTTTAATTGGCTGATATTCCTGAATTCTTGAGCTCAGCAACCCCAAATACCTACTGGATAATTAAAAACAACATCTGTGTAATGGTACTGCCAGAATGCAGATGTTTCTCAAGTTATATCATGTACAAGGATGTATGGGTAGATTACTGCATACAGACTATATCCTTGCGAGTGATTTAAGCCAACATTAACCAAAGAAAAAAAGTTGTAGTCCCAGTACATTTCATCCATTCTAAAATGTGTGTATATGTTTAGCATTTCTGGAATCGCGGTACAGCTTACAATCCATATGGGTCATAGTTTCATGGATAGCATTTTTCCTTTCTTATGTAAAATAATGGTGTGACTTACATGGATGGCATCCTGGTATCGATAAAATAAATACTAAGGATACACTCGGTATGAATAAGAAGATGTACGCTTATTTTTTTAATCTCCATTTCATCAGGTTTGCCGAGCTGAAGTTTTATTGAATTTTTTCTCTACTTTACAAAAGTTTATTTTTGGCACTTCAATGCCTTCATGTACCTCCCTTCATTTCACCACTTACATTTCTGTACATGACCATCTACGCTTGGTGCCTTCATGTTTTCACCACTTGGTCACCCCCCACCCCCCGCCCCCGCCATTTCCTTAAGCAATATTTAAGTTCAATTGCTCTCTTCGAGATCCACAATCACCTTTTAATCAGCAAATTTAAAGGCCTCTTGATAGCTGCTGGTACTATAAAACATCCCCCATCTGGGTCCTCTGGGCTGCTGTAACAGAGAACCGTAGACAAGGTGGCTTATAAACCAGAGAAATTTTCTCACAGTGCGGGGTTGGAAGTTTGAGATCAGAGCGCCAACATGCTTGGGTTCTGGTGAGGGCCCTCTTCCGGGTTGCAGACTGCCGGCTTCTCATTCTGTCCTTGCTGGTCAGAAGACATGTAGCTAAGGAGCTCTCTGGCATCCCTTTTACTGGGGAACTAATCCCATTCAGAGGATTATACATTTTGTGGGGACTTAGACATTTAGTCCATAGCACTCCTCCTCTTCAAACTCTCTCTTGCCTCCCGTAACAGCCTGTCCTAGATTCAGACATATCTGGTCCCTTCCTTGCTGACTCCGCTTCTTTCACAAGCCTCCACAATACAGGCATATTTTCAATTCACTCTCTGACTCTCAGCTCTGCTCTCCAGGAACCAACAAATCTCCCGTCTTCAACTGTAGGTCTCTATGTAAGTAATCCTAAGAGATTGATTCCTATCACCTCTCTTTCCTGAATGATGGTCTCTCTCTGATGACCTTTTACATTTAGTTGTTTTTTCTGTTTTCACATCACCTGAAAACCAAGCTTATTACGTTTTTTCTGTACCCGTTGCCCTGCAGACTTCTGGGTGTCTGACAGCAATGCCATCATCATTCTCCCTGTCTCCTATGTTTGATATCTCAGGGTCGGTTTTGGTTGTCTTTTTTTTTCTGTCCCTTGAATTTATTATATGTCTGATTATTCACTGGGTGTCATGGATGCGTTCTTCCAAATGTCTATTTTGTCTGGCCTGCATTTTCTACTTCTATTGCCACCACTCTGGCCCAGATCCATGCTCTGATCAATTCGTCATTGTGGGAATTCTGAGTAGCAGAGAAGCAACATGGAGCTACCCAGCTCTCCACCGTTACCAGCCAGCCAGTACAACACTTGAGGTCGGAGTCCAAGCTCCATGTTTGGTAGGCATGTGTCCCTCAATATCCATTTGTCTAGTTGAATTGAACTGTCATCGCAACCCCCAGACAGCAAGGAAACCTGGGAAACAGGGAGAATGATGATGGTGTTGCTGTAAGATACCAAGAAGTCTGGAGGGTGAGCTGGTGAGGAAAAACCATGCTGATTTTGGTTTTGAGTAGAGAAAAAAGCAGGAAAAACATGTGCAAATGGTTTTCTGCCATCAGTTCTGAGTCAGAAAAGGGTTCGACTTAAACTCTGCAAGAATCTCAACCCCTTCTCCTGCCTTCTCAATCCTGCTAAAGCCACTTTCTTTTTGATTTGTGAAATGTCAAATGTGATTGGTTAAAATCTCAGTATCTTTCTGTTTCAAGATTTTTCAGCTTGTCAGAAAACCTTAAAGAAATATTGAGGCAAATTTATGAAAATAATTTTATATATTCATACTCTATATTTGCAGTAAAGGACCTGGGGGTTTCACTCCCAGTCACCAGCTAGATTTTTAATAAGTTATTTTTAGCTGAACCTCTTTAAATTTATCTTTACAATAGAGATGATAAAACCTGCCATACCTACATTGTAGTGTTGCTGTTAATATATTCTCAGTTTATATGTGTATATATATATGTATGCAGTAATCTGATATCTGATTTCACACTTTCTAATTCAGAGCCCTGTCCCATGAGAATTGTGAGGCAGAGAAAGTTTATTGTTCATTTTTGCACCTGTCTGTGAGACTCACATAAAAACACACAGTGACCACATATTTTCCTTAAATCAACATTCCTCCCAATGATTGTAACCTTCTCTCCTCCACTATCCTCCAAAAGTATTTCCAATCTCCCTTCACCTTTGGCCTCATAAAAACCCAATTCAAATGTGAACTTACTATTATCTAGGTGGCCCTGAGTGAGGTGAGCTGACAAATTGATTCACACTAAATGTCAGTGGATGGCTGCCAACACCATTCCCCGGGAGATATATGCTCATAAACATTTCTTCTCTTGTTTAAATAGGATATATTAAACAGCATGATCTATAAATTATACATAGCCTAAATGTCAAAAAAATGGGGGCATTTCTAATTGTTGCATAATACTCCATTATATAGAGTTAATTCCATTTATAAAACTCAAGAGTCCAAAAAAGGAGATTGGTTAAATTAATTCCTTATAATAGCATGCTAATAATGACATACAGCTACATTGACTTGGAAAGATGTTTGTGAATATTATTAAATTTATAAAAATATTATAAAATTGTAGATATAATATAATCTTTGTGGTGCACATGTATGTGTGTGTGTTTATTTGAAAAGATGTGCACAAATATATTAATAATTGTTATTTAAATTGATCAAATTATTTTTAATTATTTTTTTCCCTCTGGACATTCAGATTTTCATGTAGTAATTAAAGTCATAATATATGAATTAAATAAAGCACCATGTGTTATGGAAAAGGAATGTTTGGGAGGGGAAGAGGTTTTATACATGATGGCAAGAGGGAAGAGCAAATACTTAGAGGAAGAGATCTTACCTATTTAAACATATCCATGATGTATTCATTCATCTAGCTGGTGTTTATGGAGTGTCTGCAATATGCTAAACCCTCTACTAGGCACTATGGAAATAACGGATGAGCAAATAGACCCTGTTTCTACTCGTGTGCACCCCATTGTTTAGCGAAGGAGATGGATACAAACCATGTTGCTATACACCT